>JASAND010013962.1:0-18926 GCA_030248195.1 Trissonchulus latispiculum
CTTGGAACATAGTTTCCCCTGTTGCCGGCGGAGGAGTTGAGGTAGAGCCTTCATATTTTACCAGTAGAAACCCCTTCACGAGGGGTACATGCTGTGCAAATTTGAGCAAAATTGGTCGAGCCGTTTTTGAGATATGGCAGATTGAATTTTTCAGTGCACGACTTTCTCTCCATTTTCCCCCCCCCCCTAGAGGTCGGAGGTCTTAGATTTCCTATACCATATGGGGTTTTTTTTGAACAACTTTTTCCCGATTTCTGGGGAAATGAGTATGGAGTAGGTATGACCTTCCCATAGGCCTGTGTACATAGCAGGATTTCGATTTTTTCGAAGATAGTTTTTTTCCAAAATGGTCAATTCTTCTGATCAAGTAAACTTTTGTTCGGCTGGGACAATGGGGCTGGGGTTGGCTATGGAGTATCCCCCCATGGGCCTAATGGGGCCAAATGATATGAATTTCGGATCTGGCTCCTGTGGCTTGCTGGCCAGGGGTCGAAAGTTAGTGTGTAAAAGGGGGGTCTGGGCCTATGGACTGTGGAGCCCTACACATAAGAGCTGCTGGGCTGAGGTTTTGTATTCGAATAGGAACCCCTATATGGTGAATCTAAAGGGCCCATTAGTTTCGCTCTAGGACCTATCCGTGTGGCTGGGGGGCACCCTGATGGTGGTGGGCCCTACCGTGTCGCAACTCCAACTTTAACCTCTTCTACAGAAATATCTACAGTGAGCAGGTCTCTCTTATTTGGGGTTTGGGGTGGGGTGCGGGAGCACTACAGCATAGGCTATAGTAGGTTTCGCCCGGACCCCTGTGGCGCCCTGGCCAGGGGTCCAGACCGGGGACCGGACCCAAAATGGCCAAAAATCGATTTTTCCAAAAGTGGCCAAGTTTGGTATCAAATGAAAGCCCTTGGTGAGGCGAACATTTTTTGTCATTGGAGGACCCCTCCAAAGTGGACCCACCGGCCTGTGGCGCCGTGACCAGGGTCGGGACCGGTCCAAAATGGCCAAAAATAGATTTTTCCAAAAGTGGCCAAGTTTGGTATCAAATGAAAGCCATTGGTGAGGCGAACATTTTTTGTCATTGGAGGACCCCTCCAAAGTGGACCCACTGGCCTGTGGCGCCGTGACCAGGGTCGGGACCGGTCCAAAATGGCCAAAAATCGATTTTTCCTAAAGTGGCCAAGTTTGGTATTAAATGAAAGCCCTTGGTGAGGCGAACATTTTTTGTCATTGGAGGACCCCTCCAAAGTGGACCCGCCGGCCTGTGGCGCCCTGACCAGGGTCCGGACCGGTCCAAAATGGCCAAAAATCGATTTTTCCAAAAGTGGCTAAGTTTGGTATCAGATGAAAGCCCTTGGTGAGGCGAACATTTTTTGTCATTGGAGGACCCCTCCAAAGTGGACCCACCGGCCTGTGGCGCCCCGACCAGGGTCAGGACTGGTCAAAAATCGATTTTTTAAAAAATTTCCAACTTTGGTATAAAATGAAAGCCGTTGATGAGGCGAACATTTTTTGTCATTGGAGGACCCCTCCAAAATGGACCCAGCGGCCTGTGGCGCCCTGACCAGGGTCCGGACTGGTCAAAAATCGGTTTTTCAAAAAATTTCCAACTTTGATATCAAATGAAAGCTCTTGGTGAGGCGAACATTTTTTGTCATTGGAGGACCCCTCCAAAATGGACCCAGCGGGCTGTGGCGCCCTGACCAGGGTCAGGACTGGTCAAAAATCGATTTTTTAAAAAATTTCCAACTTTGGTATCAAATGAAAGCCCTTGGTGAGGCGAACATTTTTTGTCATTGGAAGACCCCTCCAAAGTGGACCCACCGGCCTGTGGCGCCCTGACCAGGGTCCGGACTGGTCAAAAATCGGTTTTCCAAAAAATTTCCAACTTTGGTATCAAATGAAAGCCCTTGGTGAGGCGAACATTTTTTGTCATTGGAGGACCCCTCTAAAGTGGACCCAGCGGCCTGTGGCGCCCTGACCAGGGTCCGGACTGGTCAAAAATCGATTTTTTTAAAAATTTCCAACTTTGGTATCAAATGAAAGCCCTTGGTGAGGCGAACATTTTTTGTCACTGGAGGACCCCTCCAAAGTGGACCCACCGGCCTGTGGCGCTCGGTCCCCCTCCAACCTGCGTTCCAAAATACTCAGGAAACATTTTCTGATAAACGTTTTATGATGTAGAAACAATTGCGTTTTTCAAATTTCCCCAAACCCACCCAGCGCGACCCCCCCCCCCTCTAGTGGACGTTTGGCACCCCTCCAATCTGTGTTCCAAAAGACTCTTTGCAAACGTTTTATGATGCAGAAACAATTGCGTTTTTCAAATTTCCCCAGAGCACGCAGCGCCCCTCCCCGGTGGGCGCTCCGCTCGGTCCCCCTCCAACCTGTGTTCCAAAATACTCTGGAAACATTTTCTGATAAACGTTTTATGATGTTGAAACAATTGCGTTTTTCAAATTTCCCCAAACCCACGCAGCGCGACGCCCTCCCCCCGGTGGGCGCTCGGTCCCCCTCCAACCTGTGTTCCTAAATGCTCTTTGGAAACATTTTCTCATAAACGTTTTATAATGTTGAAACAATTGCTTTTTTCAAATTTCCCCAAAACCCACGCAGCGCGACCCCCTCCCCCCCCTAGTGGGCGTTCGGCACCCCTCCAACCTGTGTTCCAAAATACTCTGGAAACATTTTCTGATAAACGTTTTATGATGTTGAAACAGTTGCGTTTTTCAAATTTCCCCAAACCCACGCGGCGCAGCCCCCCCCTAGTGGGCGTTCGGCACCCCTCCAACCTGTGTTCCAAAATACTCTTTGGAAACATTTTCAGATAAACGTTTTATGATGTTGAAACAGTTGCGTTTTTCAAATTTCCCCAAACCCACGCAGCGCGACTCCCCCCCCCTAGTGGGCTTTCGGCACCCCTCCAACCTGTGTTCCAAAATACTCTGGAAACATTTTCTGATAAACGTTTTATGATGTTGAAACAGTTGCGTTTTTCAAATTTCCCCAAACCCACGCGACGCCCCCCCCCCCGGTGGACGCTCCGCTCGGTCCCCCTCCAACCTGTGTTCCAAAATATTCTTTTGAAACGTTTTCTGACATACGTTTTATGATGCAGAAACAATTGCGTTTTTCAAATTTCCCCAAAACCCACGCAGCGCGACCTTCTCCCCCCCTAGTGGGCGTTCGGCACCCCTCCAACCTGTGTTCCTAAATGCTCTTTGGAAACATTTTCTCATAAACGTTTTATGATGTTGGAACAATTGCGTTTTCCAAATTTCCCCAACCACACGCAGCGCGACCCCCCCCCTAGTGGGCGTTCGGCACCCCTCCAATCTGTGTTCCAAAATACTCTTTGGAAACATTTTCTGATAAACGTCTTATGATGTAGAAACAATTGCGTTTTTCAAATTTCCCCAAACCCACGCAGAGAGACGCCCCCCCCCCGGTGGACGCTCCGCTCGGTCCCCCTCCAACCTGTGTTCCAAAATATTCTTTTGAAACGTTTTCTGACATACGTTTTATGATGCAGAAACAATTGCGTTTTTCAAATTTCCCCAAAACCCACGCAGCGCGACCCTCTCCCCCCCCCCCTAGTGGGCGTTCGGCACCCCTCCAACCTGTGTTCCTAAATGCTCTTTGGAAACATTTTCTCATAAACGTTTTATGATGTTGGAACAATTGCGTTTTCCAAATTTCCCCAAACCCACGCACCGCGACCCCCCCCTGGTGGGCTTTCGGCACCCCTCCAACCTGTATTCCAAAATACTCTTTGGAAATATTTTCTGATAAATGTTTTATGATGTTGGAACAATTGCGTTTTCCAAATTTCCCCAACCACACGCAGCGCGACCCCCCCCCTAGTGGGCGTTCGGCACCCCTCCAATCTGTGTTCCAAAATACTCTTTGGAAACATTTTCTGATAAACGTTTTATGATGTTGAAACAATTGCGTTTTTCAAATTTCCCCAAACCCACGCAGCGAGACGCCCCCCCCCGGTGGACGCTCCGCTCGGTCCCCCTCCAACCTGTGTTCCAAAATACTCTGGAAACATTTTCTGATAAACGTTTTATGATGTTGAAACAATTGCGTTTTTCAAATTTCCCCAAACCCACGCAGCGAGACGCCCCCCCCGGTAGACGCTCCGCTCGGTCCCCCTCCAACCTGTGTTCCAAAATACTCTGGAAACGTTTTATGATGTTGAAACAATTGCGTTTTTCAAATTTCCCCAAACCCACGCAGCGCGACGCCCCCCCCCCTGGTGGGCTTTCGGCACCCGTCCAATCTGTGTTCCAAAATACTCTTTGGAAACATTTTCTGATAAACGTCTTATGATGTAGAAACAATTGCGTTTTTCAAATTTCCCCAAACCCACGCAGCGCGACGCCCCCCCCCACCCCAGGGGGCGCTCGGTCCCCCTCCAACCTGTGTTCCAAAATTCTCTTTCGAAACATTTACTGATAAACGTTTTATGATGTTGAAACAATTGCGTTTTTCAAATTTCCCCAAACCCACGCAGCGCGACCCCCCCCCCCTTCCAGTGGACGTTCGGCACCCCTCCAACCTGTATTCCAAAAGACTTTTTGCAAACGTTTTATGATGCAGAAATAATTGCGTTTTTCAAATTTCCCCAAAACCCACGCAGCGCGACCCCCTCCCCCCCTAGTGGGCGTTCGGCACCCCTCCAACCTGTCTTCCAAAATACTCTGGAAACATTTTCTGATAAACATTTTATGATGTTGAAACAGTTGCGTTTTTCAAATTTCCCCAAACCCACGCAGCGCGACCCCCCCCCCCTAGTGAGCGTTCGGCACCCCTCCAACCTGTGTTCCAAAATATTCTTTTGAAACGTTTTCTGACATACGTTTTATGATGCAGAAACAATTGCGTTTTTCAAATTTCCCCAAAACCCACGCAGCGCGACCCACTCCCCCCCCCCCCCTAGTGGGCGTTCGGCACCCCTCCAACCTGTGTTCCTAAATGCTCTTTGGAAACATTTTCTCATAAACGTTTTATGATGTTGGAACAATTGCGTTTTCCAAATTTCCCCAAACCCACGCACCGCGACGCCCCCCCCCCCCGGTGGACGCTCCGCTCGGTCCCCCTCCAACCTGTGTTCCAAAATATTCTTTTGAAACGTTTTCTGACATACGTTTTATGATGCAGAAACAATTGCGTTTTTCAAATTTCCCCAAAACCCACGCAGCGCGACCCTCTCCCCCCCCCCCCTAGTGGGCGTTCGGCACCCCTCCAACCTGTGTTCCTAAATGCTCTTTGGAAACATTTTCACATAAACGTTTTATGATGTTGGAACAATTGCGTTTTCCAAATTTCCCCAAACCCACGCACCGCGACCCCCCCCCTGGTGGGCTTTCGGCACCCCTCCAACCTGTATTCCAAAATACTCTTTGGAAATATTTTCTGATAAATGTTTTATGATGTTGGAACAATTGCGTTTTCCAAATTTCCCCAACCACACGCAGCGCGACCCCCCCCCCTAGTGGGCGTTCGGCACCCCTCCAATCTGTGTTCCAAAATACTCTTTGGAAACATTTTCTGATAAACGTCTTATGATGTAGAAACAATTGCGTTTTTCAAATTTCCCCAAACCCACGCAGCGAGACGCCCCCCCCCCCCGGTGGACGCTCCGCTCGGTCCCCCTCCAACCTGTGTTCCAAAATACTCTGGAAACATTTTCTGATAAACGTTTTATGATGTTGAAACAATTGCGTTTTTCAAATTTCCCCAAACCCACGCAGCGAGACGCCCCCCCCCCGGTGGACGCTCCGCTCGGTCCCCCTCCAACCTGTGTTCCAAAATACTCTGGAAACGTTTTATGATGTTGAAACAATTGCGTTTTTCAAATTTCCCCAAACCCACGCAGCGCGACGCCCCCCCCCAGCTCGGCTTTCGGCCCCCGTCCAATCAGTGTTCCAAAATACTCTTTGGAAACATTTTCTGATAAACGTCTTATGATGTAGAAACAATTGCGTTTTTCAAATTTCCCCAAACCCACGCAGCGCGACGCCCCCCCCACCCCAGGGGGCGCTCGGTCCCCCTCCAACCTGTGTTCCAAAATACTCTTTCGAAACATTTACTGATAAACGTTTTATGATGTAGAAACAATTGCGTTTTTCAAATTTCCCCAAACCCACGCAGCGCGACCCCCCCCCCGTCCAGTGGACGTTCGGCACCCCTCCAACCTGTGTTCCAAAAACTGAAACTTTTCTGACAAACGTTTTATGATGCAGAAATAATTGCGTTTTTCAAATTTCCCCAAAACCCACGCAGCGCGACCCCCTCCCCCCCTAGTGGGCGTTCGGCACCCCTCCAACCTGTGTTCCAAAATACTCTGCAAACATTTTCTGATAAACGTTTTATGATGTTGAAACAATTGCGTTTTCCAAATTTCCCCAACCCCACGCAGCGCGACCCCCCCCCCCTAGTGGGCGTTCGGCACCCCTCCAACCTGTGTTCCAAAATACTCTTTGGAAACATTTTCTGATAAACGTTTTATGATGTTGAAACAATTGCGTTTTTCAAATTTCCCCAAACCCACGCAGCGCGACCCCCCCCCTAGTGGGCGTTCGGCACCCCTCCAACCTGTGTTCCAAAATACTCTTTGGAAACATTTTCTGATAAACGTTTTATGATGTAGAAGCAATTGCGTTTTCCAAATTTCCCCAAACCCACGCAGCGCGACGCCCCCCCCCCTAGTGCGCGTTCGGCACCCCTCCAACCTGTGTTCCAAAATACTCTTTGGAAACATTTTCTGATAAACGTTTTATGATGTAGAAGCAATTGCGTTTTTCAAATTTCCCCAAACCCACGCAGCGCGACGCCCTCCCCCCGGTGGGCTCACGGTCCCCCTCCAACCTGTGTTCCTAAATGGTCTTTGGAAACATTTTCTGATAAACGTTTTATGATGTAGAAACAATTGCGTTTTTCAAATTTCCCCATTAACCCACGCAGCGCGACCCCACCCCTCTAGTGGACGTTCGGCACACCTCCTACCTGTGTTCCAAAATACTCTTTGGAAACTTTTTATGATGTAGAAACAATTGCATTTTTCAAATTTCCCCAAACCCACGCAGTGCGATGCCCCCACCGGTGGGCGCTCCGCTCGGTCCCCCTCCAATCTGTGTACCAAAATACTCTGGAAACATTTTCTCATAAACGTTTTATGATGTTGAAACAATTGCGTTTTTCAAATTTCCCCAAACCCGCGCAGCGCACCCCCCACCCCTAGTGGGCGTTCGGCACCCCTCCAACCTGTGTTCCAATATACTCTGGAAACATTTTCTGATAAACGTTTTATGATGTAGAAGCAATTGCGTTTTACAAATTTCCCCAAACCCACGCAGCGCGACACCCCCCTAGTGGGCGTTCGGCACCCCTCCAACCTGTGTTCCAAAATACTCTTTGGAAACATTTTCTGATAAACGTTTTATGATGTAGAAGCAATTGCGTTTTTCAAATTTCCCCAAACCCACGCAGCGCGACGCCCTCCCCCCGGTGGGCTCTCGGTCCCCCTCCAACCTGTGTTCCTAAATGCTCTTTGGAAACATTTTCTGATAAACGTTTTATGATGTAGAAACAATTGCGTTTTTCAAATTTCCCCAAACCCACGCAGCGCGACGCCCTTCCCCCGGTGGGCTCTCGGTCCCCCTCCAACCTGTGTTCCTAAATGCTCTTTGGAAACATTTTCTGATAAATGTTTTATGATGTAGAAACAATTTGCGGTTTTCAAATTTCCCCAAACCCATGCAGCGCGACCCCCACCCCTCTAGTGGACGTTCGGCACCCCTCCAACCTGTGTTCCAAAAGACTCTTTGTAAACGTTTTATGATGCAGAAACAATTGCGTTTTTCAAATTTCCCCAAACCCATGCAGCGCAACCCCCCTCCCGGTGGGCGCTCCGCTCGGTCCCCCTCCAACCTGTGTTCCAAAATACTCTGGAAACATTTTCTGATAAACGTTTTACGATGTAGAAACAATTGCGTTTTTCAAATTTCCCCAAACCCGCGCAGCGCGACCCCCCACCCCTAGTGGGCGTTCGGCACCCCTCAAACCTGTGTTGCAAAATACTCTTTGGAAACATTTTCTGATAAACGTCTTCGAAACATTTACTGATAAACGTTTTACGATGTAGAAAAATTGCGTTTTTCAAATTTCCCCAAACCCGCGCAGCGCAACCCCCCCCCCCCTAGTGGGCGTTCGGCACCCCTCCAACCTGTGTTCCAAATTACTCTTTGCAAACGTTTTATGATGCAGAAACAATTGCGTTTTTAAAATTTCCCCAAAGCACGCAGCGCGACCCCCCTCCCGGCGGTGAGCTCCTTTGACCTATTTTGTAGGTGTGTTGGAGAATGCAACAGCGGACAGATTAATAATTTTCTTCTACAGCGGAAAAATGCTGGAAACTAGAGGGAAAAATGCCCTAGACGGGCATGCAGTGGCTGGAATAGGGAAAGAAGGAAGGGCTGAAAAATGCCAATATATATAATTGACAGTCGGCGCTGAAAATGATAGAAACTAGATTCAGCGCCGAATAGGGAAAACAGTCGGCGCTAAAAATGATAGAAACTAGATTTAGCGCCGAATAGGGAAAGCAGTCGGCGCTGAAAATGATAGAAACTAGATTCAGCGCCGAATAGGGAAAGCAGTCGGCGCTGAAAATGATAGAAACTAGATTCAGCGCCGAATAGGGAAAGCAGTCGGCGCTGAAAATTATAGAAACTAGATTCAGCGCCGAATAGGAAAAGCAGTCGGCGCTGAAAATTATAGAAACTAGATTTAGCGCCGAATAGGGAATGCAGTCGGGTAGTGTGGAACAGGCACTTCCTCCGTCCATCCTATTCGCGTGAATTGCGATATATCCAGCTCAACGGTTCAATTTTCTAACAATGTTACCTTCGACACGGTAATCTCATTAACTGTGAATGGGTTTTATACCTACGCGCGTAAATTCCAATATGTTGATATGAGCGCCTGCTTTCTCGTACAATTTTATCTCAAACAGCAAACTTGAAACTGTTCCTGGTTAGTCTACTATTAGATTTAGACTTACTTGAGCCTCGCGACTGCTTTTCCAACACAACATTTTTAACGATCAATGACCCTTTTAATTTGATTTAGACTATTATTAAGTGCGAAATTATTCGAACTCCAAACGCGTAACGGAGTATTTTCAGTTGGAACCTGTATTACTAAAAGGCAATGCAGTTTATGCCGTTTATGCAGAAGACAGCACCTCCGATTTTAACTTTATGTTAAAAACAAAGCTAGTTAGCTAGAGCACATTTCAGTCACATAATGACACCTAATGTTAATTGCGTTAGTTCATTATCCACAATCAAACAAGCTGTTTCTACTATTCAAAAACAGTCTTTGCTTACACAAGCGATATGGCTGTAGCCTGCCTCATTTCAAACACAGTATATACCACGTTCTCGGGTAGTGCAGAGCAGTTCACGCGAATAGGATGGACGGAGGAAGTGCCTGTTCCACACTACCCGACTGCATTCCCTATTCGGCGCTAAATCTAGTTTCTATAATTTTCAGCGCCGACTGCTTTTCCTATTCGGCGCTGAATCTAGTTTCTATAATTTTCAGCGCCGACTGCTTTCCCTATTCGGCGCTGAATCTAGTTTCTATCATTTTCAGCGCCGACTGCTTTCCCTATTCGGCGCTGAATCTAGTTTCTATCATTTTCAGCGCCGACTGCTTTCCCTATTCGGCGCTAAATCTAGTTTCTATCATTTTTAGCGCCGACTGTTTTCCCTATTCGGCGCTGAATCTAGTTTCTATCATTTTCAGCGCCGACTGTCAATTATATATATTGGCATTTTTCAGCCCTTCCTTCTTTCCCTATTCCAGCCACTGCATGCCCGTCTAGGGCATTTTTCCCTCTAGTTTCAAACTGCATCCCAACGGGCTATAAGCTTTTCGTTAATGAGGCTAATCTTCATATATGTAAGCTTGTTAAACTTTCTTTCGGCGCTTTAGCGTTCACGCCTGAACGACAGTGCCTGCCTTCGTTCAATTTTCAATTTTAGAATAGAAAGTTTTTAAAACTCGTTAAAATTAATTTATATTTACAAACTGGATTTAAAATAACTTAACAAAATCTGAAAAATCAAAAGCATGAAAATAAAAAATTACAATGTTCCTGAATAAAGCACGGTTTTTTTGCGTAAAATACTGCGTATTTACGCAGTCGAGCTTAATAATACGCAGTCAAAAACAAAAATACGCACCAAAATACGCAGCCGAAAAATTCGGTAGTAGGAATTTCTAGAGTGTTCTAAATTAATTTCTTGAGGCGATTTACCGTAGTTTGGGCTCTGGCTTCTTCTGGGGGGGGGGGCTTCCGGCCCCCAGACCCCCCGCGTATCTCTTCGATTCTCCTTACGTCTACAGTTGATTATACGTTCTGCCTAAGCCCACGTTGTACCATGGGATGCTTTTCTTTCTATTTGATTTGATATAGTATATAAATTAAAATCTTATATATTATATGTGTTCAATCAAGGGAACAGTAACTCTATTTGTCTAACCAAATATTGGCTTAACTATTAAACTGTTCAAGGCAAAGAAGTCAAAGTTGTAAGAGCAAATTTACTCCGAAATTTAAAATTTTCTTCAACTTCTCCTGCGTATCTCTATATATTTCGTCACCTATTCATTCATACCAAGAGTCCATAATTCATTCCTTTATATTATAGAAGAAGAAGAGTAAGCCACTAGAGGGCTTCTCTCCTTGGCATTGCGTAACCGTGCTCCGACCACAATACGCGAATGTTCCCCCGTTTGGTGGGGTGGGGGTCGACAAGCATACCCCCTCCCCGTTTGGTGGGGGGTAGGCAAAAGGGGTCCCCGTTTGGTGGGGGTATGCAAAAGGGGTCCCCGTTTGGTGGGGGGGGGAGGCATAATGGGGTCCCCGTTTGGGGGGGGGGTCGCCAAGTCAGGCTAAGATTGGATGAATCTGATTGGCTGTTGGCGACCCCCTCCCCCAACGGGGACCTCTTTTGTCTACCCCCCTACCAAACGGGGACCTTTCATTGCTACCCCCCACCAACCGGGGACCTCTCTTTGCTACCCCCCGCCAAATGGGGACCCATTTGCGAATAGAACAAAAACTACCGTAATCCTCTGCTCTTCCCCCCCCCCCCACCAAACGGGGAGGTGGTCTCTGCAATTTGATTGGCTGTTGGTTACCCCCCACCAAACGGAGACCTCTTTTCTGCTACCCCCCCCCCAACCAAACGGAGGAGGGGGGTATGCTTTGTCGAAGAGAGCTACCCCCCACCAAACGGGGGAACATTCGCGTATTGTGGGCGGAGCACCGTTACGCAATGCCAAGAAGAGGAGCCCTCTAGTGGCTTACTCTTCTTCTTATATATAGTGCAATTATGCACTCTTGTTCATACTCTTACACCGCAGAGAGATCACGCAATTTAAACTCGAGCTAAGATTCTTAACGTTGTTTAAACCTCTTAAAAACAGCATTAATTCGACGCTAAATGCGTTGATAGCTTTTATAACGTTGAGAAGCGATTTTTGTAATTTTACGCAGTCGAAATTAAAAATACGCACTCGAAAACAAAAATACGCAAAATTTACGCAGGTCCGATTTTCAAAAAACCCTGGAATAAAGGATCTTGAAACTTTTCCTTACAATAAAGCATTCTTATAAACAATAAAACAGTAAAGAAAAATAAAACAATAAAATGTTCCTAATGTTTCAAGCTTGCTATAATATAAGTTTTATCTAAGCAGCAGGGATCACTAATGTTGATTCAAATTAACATTTAAAATTTCTCTTAATAAAGTCTCAGCTTCTGCGAAAGCGGAAACGTGTCTCGATCACCTGAAAAGGGGAAGCGGGGAAGTTTGTCTCACCTTCAGTGAAAACTGAAGCTGTTCCGTATCCACTTTAGGCTCTAAATCTATTCTGTGTAGTTTTAACTTCAGTTTCTCGTCCTCTATATTTCACTTTCAGGTTTAAATTTGTTCAGTTCCAGCTCAAACCAGAGTTTTAGTTTCAATTGCCGTCACTAGTTTGAAGAAAATATATGAATGGCAACTACAAAATCCAGCTTTTTCAAATTTTAAGATGGTGATTTCTTTTGGGTACATATTCTTGGTTGGCTGCGTAAATCAGGGTGAAATTTGACGAAACTTTCCGAAATGTGTTCTTTTAGCATTCTAACACTCTCCGCGCAATCCGGATTTCCGGCCAGGGCGGTTTTTTCCAATTTCTGAAAGTTTGGCATAGCTTTTCTCTACAGATATAGCCGATTTTCTTGTTTTGGCGTCGAAAACTTGTCATTTTTGCAGAAATCAAATATATAATCCATCATTTCTTGAACTATGCAAGCCGTAAAATCAAAGTAAGGGCGTCGATCTGAAGGTATCGTAGGGGCTAATTATCCGACGCATGATCGTCTTCCAACAGCTATCCCGTAGGCTGCTATCATAAAAAATGTAGTTTTTGCAAAAACACGATTAATGTTTTTCCAAACGTTGTGGAGCATTCACCATGCAAGCTGGAGGGCTGCTACTTAACTGGGCTTATTCTAGGGATTTTTTCTTGGGGGGGGGCTTCTTGGGGGGCCCCCCCCCCCCAAAGGTCCGAGGGGCAAGGAATTTTGGGGGGGGCGAAAATTTTTCGAAAAATATGCTAAAAATAGCGCTATTTTTCTGGCATATACTATAAAAGTTGATTTTCATAGCAAAAATAAGCAGATTTAGTGTTGAAAAGGGCAAAAATTGAGTAAAAATCTCCGGCGAAGCCGGAAAATTTTTGAAATTTTGGCCTTCTGAGCGATTTTTTCAGGGCAAAAGTTGGTACCAAAAGGGGCACCCACTTTTTTTGGGGGGGGGCGATTTTGGGGGGGGGGAACGAGTGTGGGGGGGGGGAAGGGTGTTTATGGGGGCCCCCCCCCACCCCCCCCACTAGAATAAGCCCAGCTTAACAAGTGTGTTTTGCACAAACATACCCAGGGACATTTTTTAGTTGCCCCGGTTACTGCTTTCTAGCTAAAGTAATCGCTTGACGATTTTGGAAAAAGTAGGTCAAATACAGGTTACGCTAACATTTTAGCTTATTTCTCTATAATTGCTTTGGTTTTTCTTTTTAGCTGACCACATTCCTCAAGTCTACGATAAACATGCATTCATGTAACAGTCTGTTTATGTGTTCATCGGCTGGCGTCAATTCCTTTGCTCAGCCTCATGCAAACACACTCCAGTACACCTTTACTCAGATGGTGGTGCGCTCCCTATCATTTTCTTGCTTTCTTTGATAATGAAAATAATGTAATTTGCGTATTAATTTTAAAATTTATTCTGCTTAAATTTTTTTCTAGTTGCTATTTAGATACGTACTTCAAACTTTCAAACTTTTGCTATTGTAGAATTTCTTGGCATCCTATCGGAAACTTTTTAATCAGCCTTGCAATGGTTGTGGGAAAATCCTAAAGGACTTCTTGCCTCCGTATTGTCGAGAGTACAGGAATGCTACGATGTGCTATCACGAAACGTGCAAGCCTTGAAGTGCTGTCTCTGTTTTTTGATTTTGCCTTCTACAAATCTCAGTTGTTACTCCTTACTGATAATATGTTTTTGACGAGTGGTCAGATGTAAAACACGTTGATGCCCAATGCTCAGTCTGTAATATTAAATGTACAGTGCAGTTTAATAATATTAAAATAAGAGTTGTCTGCATTAAAATGTAAGTTATTAGCTCATTAATGTTAGGAGTTAAAATTAGTGTACTAAGCTGAGTTGATCAGTGTTAAACATTGTTTCTTTCACTTTTTAATATTTCCAAAATGGCTAACTTTGTTCAACTTTACAGACGTGAAAATATGTTCGTGTTGCATGTGGACAATTTGCTTTATAGTTAAGGCGGGCTTAAGGTTCTGCTTCTGATATTTCACCAAAATTAATGAAATTTACTCAATTTTGCAGTTGAACAACAATTTTTATATTATATTCTCCAGCTTAAAACTTACTGTCTGTGGTTTGTCAATGTCTTATGTTAATCGACCTTTACATGCAATACGATTGTTTTCGAGCATGAAATTATATATGGAGGTGTGAAAAAGAAATGCAAGCAGTTCGGGCTTCAATGCTTCACAAGGCGGCTCTTTTCTGAATTTCATAAGCCGATATTTTTTGAACCATAGACTAGCCATACAAATTGTTTGCATCTAAATAATATAAAATGACAAAGATTTACTTGAGTTCGAAGGAATTCTTATTCAAAACGGTTAGTTGCTGTTTTCACAAACACACATTACGTTTGTGTGAACATGAAAACGCGTTCTGTGAAGTCCCAAATAACGCAAAACCGATCCAGCACCTTAAGCGGAGTGTTTTAAGTTCAGGCCATTTTCTAGACTTTAAAATTGATTTGGTATCCGCTTGGTATCCGTATATTAAATTAGTAAACAAACGTATACCAAGAGTGCATAATTGCACTATTATTAAGAAGAAGAGTAAGCCACTAGAGGGCTTCTCTTCACTGCATTGCGTAACGGTGCTCCGCCCACAATACGCGAATGTTTGGGGTTTGGGGGGGGGGTCGACCAAATCGACATCGCATACCCCCCTCCGTTTGGTGGGGGGGTAGCCAGAAAGAGGTCCTCGTTTGGTGGGGGGGGTCGCCAACAGCCAATCAGAATGAGCAAAACTTAGCCTGCTTGAGCGACCCCCTGAAACGGGGAACTCTTTCAGCGACCCCCCCAAATGGGGATCACTTTTGGCTACCCCCCCCCACCAAACGGGGACCCCTTTCGGCTACCCCCCACCAAACGGAGGGGGGGGGTATACCAGTCGACCCCCCCCCCCAAACGGGGAACATTCGCGTATTGTGGTCGGAGCCCCTTTACGCAATGTCAAGAAGAGGAGTCCTCTAGTGGCTTACTCTTCTTCTAATATATAGAAGAAAATTATGGACTCTTGCGTATACGTTCCTGTAGGATCCGAAAAATTCGGATAACACAAGGGGATCGTTCCGACAAACTCTAAATTTTGCGATCTGTGCCAGTGGCTAGGAATACAATCGAACAAAGAGAATTTTAGGTCACGTTAGAATTAGAAGCCCGTCCCCGACATATATACGCATTTAATATATACAATAAATACCAAGAATGAAAAAAATGCACTAAAAATAAGCCAGTTGACGGCTTCTCTTGTTTGCATTGAGTAACGGTGCTCTTTAATGGTAATATTCTCTGGTGGTAATCGACAAAACGGCCATTAGCCACCCTCCTCGTTTAGTGGGAGGAGCTGCCGTGCGTGAGTTGCTGTTAGGTTAGCCAATCCCACCTCCAAATAAGGGATCTTATTAGTGATTTGATGATTAGTGAATTAATTAAAATTGTTGTAGTCTTTGCCAGACCACCCTCCAACTAACGCAGATGTGGTTAGTTGTTGACGGACGACGCCGAAGTTGTGGAGGTTTACTGTATTACTCTTTTAACTCGTTTAAATACAGTCAGGCTTGCCTTGTACTCTTTTAACTCTTGGATCGAGTTAGATTTAGCTCGTTTAACTTCAGTTAAGTCTTTCGCGAAAAGGTCTCCTTAGTATGATGGTCGTCGCAAGAATATGTGTTCGTACGTAGTTAGTAAGTTGTAAACTGCTATTGTTTCACTGATTTTTGTTTGCCATAAAATTATACAAGATTGATATATACGGTCATGGGCGTAGGCAGGGGAGGGCCAGGTAGGGGAATTCCCCTCCCCGAAAATGTGCAGTTGCCCCCCAATTTGCTTTTCAAGTGCAGCAGGAAACTCATTTTTCGAAATTTTTGCACCTGGAGTAAACTGCGACACGGCAAAACGTTTTTGGCAAATACCAACCAACTGTCTTTTTAGGTGTAATATAAATTGAATCGTTTGGCATGGTCAGCTGAGACGTCACTTGAAGCGGAAGCAAGAATGTATCTGTCGCAGTCTAAAAGCATTTTCCGTCTAATTGCAATTAGACGGAGAATTTCAGTCTAATTGCAATTGGGCTAGTCTAATAGCATGAGTCTGAGCGAAATGCTGTTAGACTGAACATTTTCAGTATTTGAAGGTCAAATTGAGTTATACGATATTTGTTGATTTACTATTGATGTGAACTGTGGTGTAATCTGTGCGTGAATTCTAAAATTAAAATTCTCAGCTGAAAGCGTTAACAGTGATATTTTAGAAATTTTCTTGGAGACAAATTTTGGGAAATTAGCAACAACAATAGTCTCTGGAATTCCACAATTGTTACAAATATATGAAATTTTTGCCAAAAATTCTCAGAAAAGTTACAACGTCTCGTCTATCCTTACGTAGATTGGCTGATATTCAAAAGACACTTAAGAACTAACAATCCCCAACCTTTAACTCTGTTCTAACTACGCCAATAGCTTTGTGTCTAATACTTTAAACAAACATATTGAAAGTTCCCTCCAGCTCACCGATATACTGAACTGTCTGAGGAAAATCCTTTCTAACTTCAACTATCATTGTAACTGCTCACGATTAGCCGCCACCGCAGTTGACAAGAAAAACACTACCACTTTAATCTCTAGCTGAAAACTTTACTGTACAATAGTTTTCTCTGTTTGTTGTTGGTTTGCTTTTGTTTGCTTACAATTTTCAACAACATCTGTAAATGCTTGTGAAAGTGCTACTGTCAGAATCCATGACCTTTGAACAAACTCCTTCTCAGGTCGTTACAACAGAGCTGAAGAGTGTTGTTTCAGATAACACAGCTTTTATTAATTATGGTGCGATTTTGGCCCCTATTTCCCTTTATATCCTTTGGCATAAGGATATCTTTTTAGGTTACCTAACTTGGATCATTTCCGGTTCATGGATAATTTCGTTCTTTGTACTGCTTTTATGCTTTTATGCTTTATGGCATTTTGATAGTCAAATCGGGCTCAATCGCATGGACATGTTTTTAAAATACAGAATTATGTAGATAAAATAATTAATCATTGATATATCAGGACTAAGAGGCTAATAACACAACGCCTCTTTACTAACCATAGAACTTGTTAACCAAACCATACTTGATACTATGTAGTTCATTACTGGATTAAATCCTCTATTAAGATTTATATTTACTCAATAGCTAGGCGTTGACACCTCATCACTTCTCTCGGTAATGAGGCTAAAGGAATTTTCTTAACTTGCGGGCGTTCCAAATACCACCATCTGAAAGTTTATAGGTCCAGCGTCCCAAAACTTCCTCCACTGTTAAGGGTCCCTTCCACGGAGACTGACCCTTCGGGACCTGTGGAATTTGGATCAAGACCTTGTCGCCTTCGGAATATGGACCCCTCTCGATGTTTCCGGATACTTCCTCTTTATCACCACCACTGGGAAATGCGGGAAATAGACGGGACCTGACCTTTCTTTTGAAAAACTTGTCGGCTGGGACATGGCAGAGGCACGGACGACGCCATAGTTCTTTACCCAGTGCGCCAATGATATGTCAGGACTAAGAGGCTAATAACACAACGCCTCTTTACTAACCATAGAAATTGTTAACCAAACCATACTTGATACTATGTAGTTCATTACTGAATTAAATCCTCTATTAAGATTTATATTTACTCAATAGCTAGGCGTTGACACCTCAATCATGATCTGCAAAAATTTTATAATCGGAATTCCATAGTTGCTATGTATGTTGTGCTCGCTCTCCGTTATACTCAATTAACCTTAGCGATTATTGTCTAATGCGGCTCACAAAGTTTACTTTATAGAAATAGGTATGTATGTATTAACAAACACCTTGGGTGGCAAAGAAACAAACAGCTTTTTCCAGATTTTTATTGAAACTTGTATATACTTTGCATAGGTAGGATCACTTTCATAGAATAAACTTTCTCCTTTTCAGTAATCCATTTTTTAGGAAACCCAACCGGGCCAGTCAGAAAAAGTGCCAGATTTGCTTGCCAGAAATAGTTTTAAGAAATTTAAGGCATGTATCTGAAAAGAATGTGTTAAATGTCGGATTTTCTTTTGACACATTTTCTGTCTCCTTAGAGACAGAGCCATCAGCTGAGTTCGTGTCAGTGAAATTTAGAAAAGAATTTGTCTTTGGAAAGTTTGTGAAAACTTTCGGATGATACCAAATCAAATTTTTTCCCAAAGAATGAGACTTTCTGAATCAGCTCTATTCCTTTTTGCTGGGCAAAAAACTAGGTCTGAGTTAATTTGCCATGACGGGACAATCACAAACTTCTTTGGTCGCTCATTTGCCCTCTTTTTGTCTTCCCTGGATTTCTGGAGGAGGGATGCGTCTGAAAATAAATTGAGTTAGCCACAATTATTCTGAAAAGATTCTTACATAAATAGTATATATAAACTGAACGAACACTGTTTCTGGCATAGGAGTCCTGTGCTGTCTCTGCGGGAAGAAGTTACTGAGTTATTCTAATACGTTCGCGACAGCAGTCGTAGAAATTTTTTGAATTTCTATAAGTAAAATCCAGCAGAATTGGAAGTTGTCTGAACGAATTTACAAGGGCACATATGACCAGACTTTTAAAAACGTTATGAAAAGGACCAGAAAAGGAACCAGCACTTGTCCAGGTTGTGTGTTGGAATCGATATTCAAATTTTAATCTTGCAATTGTAAATTAGATGTTAGCGAACCATGGGAATTTGGAACGTTTAAACCATTGAATTCTACAATACACATTCTTTTGCGTCAACCCAACCACAATACCGGTCAACATATTCTATACAATTCTCTTTGTAATGACTAATTGTAAGGATGAAGGTTATGTGAAGTTGTGAAGATTTCATTTTTTACCCAACAAGGTCCCGAAAAATGCTCGAGCCTCTACCTGAATTCATCTTTCTCTTTCTCAATGATCAGTATGTTTGATTACTGAAAAAAGCACCACGTATGTATTTGCT
>JASAND010013963.1:0-12500 GCA_030248195.1 Trissonchulus latispiculum
TATCTTTACTTCTTCAACCGGAATTTAAAGGATATATATACCTATTTATATTTATTATATATTTAAAAGTATATTATATATATATATATATACGATAAAGCCAACACACACATATTATCCTCTTTTGTGCGGAGCATTTTTGTTACTTGTATGTGAGTTTCTGAATATAAAAAAGAAATCGGCTCCAGCTCTTAACGTTCAGAGCTGCCCAAGCGACCACAAAAATGGTCATTTTTCGCTCTGAGCCGACGGTGCTGCCGCTGCGGCGCTGTGGCGCACCTGCGGCGCAAAAGTAGCGATTCTTAAATGGCGCATGGGGTACTACCAGACCTTATAACCCTTTAGGTCCGGCCTCCGCTGCAGATTACGTGAAAGAGGCGGAAAGTCAGGACAATACGACCATTAAATAGGAGAAACCGGAAAAAAACATCGCCGCCATAACCGGTCCGGGGCGCAACTTTTTAACGGAAAGTGATAAGGGCTGAAACTTCGCACACATACTAAACTCGATGTGCTCTACAATTTGCGCATGAAATCTGCGCAGGATTTTGCGCAGCCTCTGCGCAGCTTATTTTACGGTGTCTCCAGGGACTTTTGACACATATTATAGGGGTCGCTGCCGCGACCCCTATGATACAAGAACAAAAAGTGCTCTTTCGTCGCATGTAAAATACATATGAGTCTTCTTAGGCAGGTTGTACATAAGCAAAAACTAGCCTGTAAAATACATATGAGTTCCGTAGGGAGGTTGTAAATTAAGGAAAACACGTTGCAACCGCTTAACATATGAGCCTGTCCTACAGCGAGGCTCATATTGGCGTATATATGTCATAATACGAATAATTTGCAGATATATATATATACCTATTTTACTTTTATATAAATACATACTGCATAAAGCTTTTCATTACAAATTGTCCTTCACATACGTAGCTTGTTGATCAGTCATTATAGTGTGCAATGCTCAATACGGTACGCCATGAGGCGCTCTGACTCACAGCCAAGTGGGAACGCAGCGTGTGTATAATGTGAAAGTGTTTCGAGAATGCACTAGGTGTACCGTTTACCACTGCGTATCGCGAATTATTAGGTGTTTCAGGTTGCATGTACAGTTCAGCTTGAGCAGTCGTAGTTCACTTCAGTCCATTTCTTCTGGGCCACAACGTCTATTCATTTTTCCGTAATGTGGACGAAGCTGAATTTCTTTAATGAGGCTTTAATGTGGAATGCACTGTGACGCCAATATGAGCCTCGTTGTAGGACAGGCTCATATGTATGTTAAGCGGTTGCAACTTGTTTTCCTTAATTTACAACCTCCCTACGGAACTCATATGTATTTTACAGGCTAGTTTTTGCTTATGTACAACCTGCCTATGTATTTTACATGCGACGAAGGAGCACTTTTTGTTCTTGTTTTCTAGTATTTTATATATGTATAACCTAGTCCTCTTCTTTTTTGAACCTAGCCCCATTTTAAGCATTTTTAAGACTAGTCCTCTCTTGATTTTACAACCTCACCACCACCCATATTACTTTTTCATGCTCCGGAGGAGCATTTTTATTACTTGTATATATATATATATGGGTTTCATAGGCAAAAGTTTTTCTATCTGTAGTTATTCAAGCTACAAAACCCCCTTAAGGGGGGGGGGGCGTCGCTTTTTTGGACGATTTTTGACCTTCTCCGATTCTGCTCTTTTTTACATATTTTGTACTCCCAATGGGTCCGCGAAACAAGACAAGTGCGTTTTGCGTAACATTGTTGCTATCGCTCTGTAGACGCCTTCAAAGGTGACTTCGACATGTGTTAAACATAGAAAAATTAAAAAGTTAAAGGTAAAAACGTGTAGTTTCAAAAATTTTTTCGCTGTGAAGAGACTCAGTTCCTGAAATTTTGCACACTTGTTAAGGACATAATGCAGAGTGCAGCGAGTTGATTTGGCGCAATTCTGTTGAGAATTAAAATTTTTGGCAAATTCTTAAGTCAGAATTTGTGAAAATTCCGAGTATGGCTATTAGCCAAAATTTTGGAAAGGAGGGGGGGGGGAGGAAAAATAAAGAGGGGGGAGAAGAATGAGAGGGGGGAGTAAAAATTGTAAGAAGTAGTAGGTGGGGGAATGGACACCCGGGAGGATAGCCGTATTGGTGTGGCAATATGTATGAAACAAATCGGGGAGGTCGATCGCTCCAACATTCTGGGAAAAGGGAAAGGAAAAAGGAAAAATAAAGAGGAGGGGAGATAGAGAGGGGGGGGGAAATATGTAAAAATGAAAGGGGGTTTACGAGACATCAAAAGCGAGAAACCGGAAAAACATCACTCTCGTAAGCGATTTTTGGGCCGGAGTATATATAAAATCCGGTTAGTGATGCTGGAGTCTCTAATACTGGGCAGTCTAATTCTTTCCCTCAATAAAGGTCAGTGATTTATTCTATTCTGTTAGCATGGTCTCTATCCTCTCCAAGCTGAGGGTTGTTTACTGTAATGCAAATGGTATATCCAATAAGGTTTTTTATTTACAAAGGTTACTTGACACTGAAGAACCTGACTTAGTCGCAATCACTGAAACAAAACTCCATCGTGAATCTCCTCCATTCTTGTTCTCTACATTGTATAATGTTGTGCGTAGGGATAGAACCCGTCATGGTGGAGGGGTATGCTTGTTAATAAAAAAGATTTTAATTTTGTAGAACCTGCATGTGCTACTAATTTTGAATCCGAATGTATAGCAGTTAATCTTACAACTCGTAGCCTATCTTTTTCATGTGCAGTTTTGTATAGACCTCCTAATGATGACAATGCAGTGGAACTTGCAGCGAATGATATATCTAAGCTAGACTTTTCAAGACCGGTGGTTGTTGTTGGCGATTTTAATGTTCCTAGTGTGAACTGGTCTAACTTACTATCTCCTGTACGAAAGCACGCTTTGTTTGCAACTCACATGGCTAGCTTAGGTTTATCCCAGTGTGTTTCTGAACCCACTCGCTTTTCCCCGCCCAACATTTTGGATCTCATATTTTGCAATGTTAGCTCTTTTATAACCAATATTTCTGTTGAAGCACCGCTTGGTCCGTCTGATCATGCTATAATAAATTTCTGCATTAACACTGAAGTACCCCAATCTCCTAATACACTACGCAAAAATTTTTGGAAAATGAACAAAACTGAAATCTCCTCTTTCATGTGCAATATCGATTGGATAAATTTGTTTTGGAGGGAATATAATGCTGGTAATTGTATTGTTGAATCTTTTTGGTATACTTTTATGTCTGTACTGTATGCACTACTAGATGTTTATGTTCCCTCAAGCAACTATTGTCCTACTAAGTTTAAGTGGCCACCTTACATTTTGAATCTTGAACGTCGTCGAAATGAGGCTTTCAAATACTGGACAAGAGATGCAAATTACTTCTTCAAGCTTGAATTTGATCGTCTATCCTATGTTGTAAATTACTGTCAAAAGCAATTTTTGGCAAAATATGAACATCATTTAGCTGATTTACCCAATTTTAAAAAATTTTTTGCTTATGCTAACTCAAAGCTTAAATTCAAACCAAGTATACCTACGCTAGTAACTGATAACGGTACATCTATTTGTGATCCAAAAGGTAAGGCAAACTTGTTGGGTCATTTCTTCAACTCTGTGTTTATTACTGATAATGGACATCGACCCCAGTTGGATTCCATCATCCATGATATCCCTGACACCTGGAACTTTGATTTCTCTACATTAGCCATCTTTGAACGGCTTCTTCGTTTCCCTAACAACATGGTTCAAGGTCCGGATGGTATCCCAGCTATGTTCATCAAAACCTTTTCGGCAGAACTAGCCTTTCCTCTCTCTGTCATTTATGACTTCTCATTTCAAACTGGTGTGGTTCCCCAAATGTGGAAAGATTCAAATGTGACTCCTATTTATAAAAGTAAAGGGACTGCCAACAAAGTTGAAAATTACAGAGATATTAGTATTATATGTAATTTTATGAAACCACTAGAAGCTAGTATTAATGAGTATTTGTTAGATTTCTGCCTCAATCGAGAAATATTATCTCCTTTTCAGTGTGGTTTTTTTGAAAGGTAGATCAACAACTACCAATTTATTATATGCTTTAAGGGAATGGGTTAATGCTGTTGATAAGGGTGATTGTGTGGATGTAATATATCTTGATGTTCAAAAAGCTTTTAAATCAGTCTCGCATGAAAAATTGCTATTTAAGCTTGAAAAAATTGGTATCAGTGGTGCTGTGTTAAAATGGCTAAAAAATTTCCTCTCTAATAGAAGACAACGTGTTAGACTAGAGCATGAATTCTCTGATTGGATGAATGTGACTAGTGGGGTTCCTCAAGGCTCTATCCTAGGGCCTACCCTATTCATAATTTATATTAATGACTTACCATCTATTGTCACTCGAACAAAAATTTTGATGTATGCAGATGATGTAAAATTGTATTTCACCTTTAAAAAGGGGCTGTGGACTAGGGACTTACAACATAGTCTTGATGAAATTGCTATATGGCTAGATGAATGGCAGTTGTTGACTTTAGCAACTCACAAATGTATGGTACTTCATATTGGAAACTCTAACCCCCATCACGGTTATATCCTAAACCAAGCTCAGCTGAGCGAAACTTTTTGTATTTCTGATTTGGGAGTGTTGATGACACCTGATTTGAAATTTCATGAACATTGTGGTCATATAGTTTCAAAAGCTTATCGTGTATTAGCTGCGCTCTTAAATAACTTTGTAACGAAAGATGTTCTTTTGCTTGTTAAACTGTATACTGCTTACGTACGTCCTATATTAGAATCTAATTCTGAAATTTGGAACCCTTGCTTTGTGTCAGACATTGATAATGTTGAGAGTGTTCAACGGTATTTTACACGTAGAATTATTTTCCCCAGAGTTTTACCTTATGAAGAACGCTTAAGTGAACTTAATCTGGAATCTTTGAAATCTCTCCGTGACTTTAAAGACCTGGTTTTGGTCTACAAAATAGTTAACGGATATACCCATTTGCATCCCGATGAGTTTTTCGAAGTAACAACCTCGCAAAGGGAGCTTAGGGGCCATGCTTATAAATTCAGAACACCTTTATGTAACCTGACCTGTAAGAAACATTTCTTTTCTAATAGAGTTATGTCTGCTTGGAATAATTTACCTGCTGCAGTTGTGGAGACTTCCAGCATTGAACTGTTTAAGCTTCGTTTAAGACATTACCTATCTTTGTGAATCTTTTTCTCTCCGTCTTATATTTTCCTTTGCTTTCAATAAATTGAATTGAATTGAATATATCAGGATTATCACGAAAAGACGTACTTCCAAAAATTACGGTGACATTCAGGGGCGCACTGTGAAGATTTGGAGATACTTAGATGGTAGCAACTGGTCTTTAACAAGCATAAATTCAATACTGACACAAAAGTTAACAAAGTTAGCAAAAGCCCAAAATCGTAATGAAAAAACAAGTCATATTTGTTCTGCATTTAGAAGCTAACTACAATGGTATAATATATATAGCTTAGATCTAAAGCTTCTTTAATCTTCTTTCTTTTAAATTCTTGACACGTACCCAGGATTTCGAAAAGGGACTTTCGAAAGGGATTTTCGAGCCGAAAAAGTTTTTTTGCTTTCGCCAACTTGCTTAAGGTGGGGGGGGGGGGTGGCTGCGGCAAGAATTTTCAATAGTTCCGTGTTGCTGCAGCAGATGTGACGAAATTTGTTAATTGTCAGTAGCCCACTGGGTGGCTAGTTTTTGAAATTTTTGAAATTATGAATAAAATCCGTAATGGAAACCTTTAAACATATTTTAATAAAAGTTGAGAATTTTTTGAATAGATTTGAATACAAAGCTCTGCATTCGCAACGATTCAAAAAAACTTGAGCTAGGAAAGCGCGGCCGGCGCTAAGATTTTTAGAAATGGAAATAGAATGGTGCTGTAGACGCGAGACCTTAAAAGCCGTGAGCTACAAAAGCTACGCAGACACAAAAAATTTTAAACGCTGAAATAAAATAACGCCGCAGGCGATGAAAATTTAAAAAATTGAGATAGAAAAGCGCCGCAGGCTGCGAAAATTTTAAAAATTGAGATAGAAAAGTGAAGCAGGCGCGAAAATTTTCATATTTTTAGTTTTTTGCACGGAAAATTGCTCAATTTTTGCCTTTCCCCACCAATATTTCCGGGGGGGGGTCGGAGCCACCGACCACCCCCCCCCCCCCGGGTGCGCCCATGGTGACATTGTATGACTGGCTTTTTGTAAGGGTCGAAGTTAATAGCATGAGGCGCGATTGGTTTTAAAAATCGACCCTCTTCGATTTCCTTCATTTTCACATATATGGTACCCCCATTAGAGTCGATCATCGTGGCGCAAGCCGCTTTTCCAAATTCCGTCCCTAGAGCGAGAAATCCAAGTTCAGAGTTTAGCATTTTCGTGATTTTTTGACGGTCGGCATGGCTCGTCTTTAATGCCGCAAAACTAGAGCTTGGAACAACGGTTTGGCCTCAAACGACCAGACAACAGTAGCAGGTCTTGGGAAAGTAATTGCTAAAAATTATAGCACAAACCGAGCAGCGAGACATCCGGTTTGGGTAAACTTGGTGTTTGACGGGGTGTTCAGTGTAGGTAGGTAACACACATTTTCGCATTTTTCTGTCAACCCAAGTTAGGGAAACGGCTAATGTTTCTACCATTTTAATCCTCCCTGTGGGACTAACATTTGCTGAAAAAATAAGCCAAATTGGTTTGGGCTTTGGAAGGCAAATTGGCGCCGGAAGAGGCATCGGCCGCTTATTGGGAAATGCCAAATTTTGCAATATTTTACTTCCACAGCTTGATAGGAACAGAATAACCGTATACCCTTACATCAGATTATCACTCTATAAGCAAAGGAAGCAACGTAAGCCAAAAACTACTTTATTCGGTAGTTTAAAAGTAGTATACTATGTACGTTTTGAGTTTGAAGTCCACGTCGAAACCAGGTTGGCATAGCTTGTCGTTTAGCGAGCGCTATCGAGAAAAGCATGCATTTCTGGGACTTGTGTCTATTAGAAAAGTTGTTCAGCTTGTCAAAAGCTTTCGAATGAGCTAAAATTTGTACTGCTTCGAACAACTTTAATTTTCACGATTTTTTTTACACCGTGCTTGAAAATTACGAAATTTTGAATTCTTCCGAAACAGAACAATTTTTAGCTCATTCGAAAGCTTTTGATAAGCTGAACAACTTTTCTATTAGGCACAAGTCCCAAAAATGCATGATTTTCTCGCTAGCGCTCGCTAAATGACAAGCTATGCCAAATTGGTTTCGACGTGGACTTCAAACTCAAAACGTAGTCTACTACTAGTAACTTAACCAAATAAAGTAGTTTCTGGCTTACGTTGCTTCCTTTGCTTATAGAGTGATAATCTGATGTAATGGTATGCGGTAATTCTGTTCCTATCAAGCTTTGGAAGTAAAGTATTGCAAAATTTGGCATTTAGCAATAAGAGGCATCGGAAGAGGCTCTTCTGGTGCCAATTTGCCTTCCAAAGTCCAAACCAATTTGGCTTATTTTTTCAGCAAATGTTAGTTCCACAGGGAGGATTAAAATGGTAGAAACATTAGCCGTTTCCCTAACTCGGGTTGAGAGTAATATGCGAAAATGTGTGTTACCGACCTACACTGAACGCCCCGTTAACCACTAAGTATTTACCCAAACCGGACGTCTCGCTGCTCGGTTTGGGCTATAAATTTTAGCAATTATTTTCCCAAGACCTACTGTTGTTGTCTGGTCGTTTGAGGACAAACCGTTGTTCCAAGCTCTAGTTTTGCGGCATTGAAGACGAGCCATGCCGACTGTCAAAAAATCACGAAAAGGCGAAACTTTGAACTTGGATTTCTCGGTTTAAGGACGGAATTTGGAAAAACGGCGTGCGCCACGATGATCGACTCCACGAGGGTCGATTTTTAAAACCAATCGCGCTATGTACGATTTGTCTGTAGCCTGTCATACATACAGTTCTATTGTCATTTAAAACCTGCCACTACCCATGCAGTCCTCTTGTCATTTAAAACCTGTCACTACCATAACGAGTAATGATTTAAAACATAGCCCTGTGTGCAATCGATATGTCAGCCATATTGCATTATTTCTTCCTGCCTATAGTGTGCTTACATAAAATTGGTTTATGCTCCCTATTGTTTCCCGTACAATGATGTTTCTCAGCTCAGCTCCTTCTCTGCGGTACATTGAAAAATCTTGTTTTTCTAAAATGTTGTGTTTGCTATTGATATTTCAGTGAGATCGGATTTGATTGATTTGCACGTGAAGCTTTTGCGAAAGATAGGCCTTACTGGCTGCAGAGCGGCGCGGTTCGAAAATGCATTACTGAAGGTAAGTGCAAAAACTTAAGACTTCCGGTTTTGTAAGGAATTATGGAATATATATACCTCGGAGAGCGCCCCATATTATGAGCCAAAATGGTGCTTTGCGAGTTTTCAAAACACTTAGGCGTATAAAATTAATTCTAAGCTAAATGTTCTTGAAATGCCCAGGCTGAGCAAAATAAACGATTTTAGACCAAAAAGCTTAGAATTTGGCATTTGGGGGAAGAAATTTTTTTCCAAAAAATGCTTAAAAAATTGCTGAACTGTTTAACTATTTTTAACCTGAATTTAAGCTAAAGCTTAAATAGCTAAAAATGATAAAAACGGACAAAAACTCTGGCAAAGCCGGAACAATTTTCTGAAAATTTACCCTCAAAATTCTATTTTCCCGGCACTTCTGGGTTCTGGGGGCGGGCGATTCTGGGGAGGGAGTTACCCCGCTGTAGGAAAAAGTCAACATAGCATGAAGCTATTGACATTACGCAAGACGCTGAAGGCTTGTTCGAAAGGTTGGAAATACATAGGCAATCACTAAACAAACTGGTAGGATGTTGTCGTGCTGTCAAGCTGCTAAAACCACGGAAGCAAGCGTCTGTATGAGCCCAGACATAGCGGCTCATTAGCCAGTTTCATCTTGGCTCAAATTAGACGCTTTGAATGTTTTCCTCAACATTTAAATGTTGACCATCGTAGCTCATATTGCATTTTACAATGCGACTGCAAGGAGTCTTTGTCCTCCTTCTCTAATTTACAACGAAAAATATTCGTAACTTTACACGTTTCTCTTAACTCATATTTCTTTCTTTACACTGAATTTTGTTTATCTTAATTTGTATACGTATATAATCAACAAATGAATATTGTCATTTTCAGTTTTGCATGCTGCAACCGAATCTTTATCAAGAGTACTGCCAACTTGCTCGATTTGGCTATGCGCATATTCCTCTCACCACAAAACTGCAAATTCTGAAAACACTCTGCGAACGGCAGTTTGATCTCAATCTGAAATTCAGGGATCTGGTTAGTTTGTGGCTCATAGTTGTGCAAGGCTTCTCTGCTTCGGGGCCGATCCTATCAATGCGGGATTGAGTTGGATCCCGATCGAACTTATTTTAGGATTCAACCCCAAAGTTTTTAATTGACATATTATATACAGGGTATTTTTTACAGGGGGGGGGCCCCCCGAAATTGGCCTCCCCCCGAAAATGCCTTCCCCCCCGAAATCGCCCCCCCCCGGGATTTTGGTCTGCCCCCTTAATGAGGTCTACATTTTTTCCAAAAATGGTCAAATTTTCAAAAATTTTCCGGCTTCGCCGGAGATTTTTTCGTAAAAATGGCTATTTTTACCTTAAATCCTGGCATTTTTGAGAACTTTTTGTGTTTCACCATGCAACATACGCCAAAACATACCATTTTTTGGCTGATTTCTGCAAACATATCTTCCCCCCCCCCCGAAAATCTCCCCCCCCCCCCGGGAAGCCCCCCCCGGAAAAAATCCCTAAAAAATACCCTGTATCAGGGGCGTATCCAGGATTTTAAAAAGGAGGGGGTCCAACCCGAAAAAGGGGGGGTCCGAGCCGAATTTTTCCTCTAAAAAGGCTAAATTTGGGCAAAAAATCGCTAAAAATTTCAAAATTTTTCCGAAAAGGGGTGGGTCCGGACCCCCTGGACCACCCCCCTGGATACGCCCCTCCCTATATATATAATCCTGCTTTGAATCCAGTCCTATCAAACTTTTTGGGACTGGGATTGAGTTAATCAGGATTCAAAATTTTCAACCCCATTTTCGTTCCCGTTTTCAACCCCTTTTGGTTCCAATTTTAAGGAGGGGTCACTTTGGTCAAAAATCGATTGTCACGGATTTTGTTCATTTTCACACATAATATGCCCCCATATGTTCTCAAAGACAAGTCAAAATATTAATGTTCGAAATCAAACTGTGACAGAGTTATTCCGGTTCCTGGAAAACTTGAAAATTCCGGTGATGAAACCTCCAAGGTCAAGTGGAGGCCGAACGTGACCGAGAACAGGGTTGGCCAATACTCCTAATTAAAGCCTTTACTAAGGTATTTGTATATATAAGTGCAGACGGGGCTCAGGACTAGCTTTCCAGGCATTCGCAATGCATGCTTGCATGATGCACTGACCTAACTTTGGAGGACTGCCCAGAAAAGTTTAACTCATTTTATTTAGCACAGACAGCATTTTAGACCCATAGTTCTATGAGACAAGTTGCTCCTCGTACCTTTCAGTATCGATTGATACCCAATTTGTCTATATTTGAAAAACAATAAAAATGGCATTTTTCACCCATCAAAGGTGCCGCCACAGCAGTTATGTTCAATACTGACCGCATTTATTTTGGCCAGATTATGTGACAGGCATGGATATATTAATCTGCCGAGTATGTTGAATTTTTACTGCATAATGAGTAAGAAATTATCAAAAGAATGTGAAAATTATGTAAAATGGGTATTTTTACCAAAATTTGCAGTTGTGGCAAGTTTTTTGACTTTGATTCCATCGCTGGTACACACTAGCAAATTATCTACGTTTTTCTGTCTATGAAACTTGAAAAAACGGCGGTGTCCCGAAATTTCTCCGATCACCAATAAGCTTTGAAAACAGCCCATATTTTTTATTTTTTAGTCAGATACCTTGCTATGTCACGTAAATAAGTGTTTGAAATCTACGTCTCTCGGCAAACAAACAATTTGCTTCCCGATTACTAATAATTTAGACAATCACCTCGAGCCAAGGGCTCCCAAAAATCTTTTTTCAATTTTACCTTATTCTTGCATTTTAGGATTTATGTTGGGAGATCTGTTATTTATTTGAAGAATAGCTATTTATTAGAATCTGAAAACATTGAAACAGAAAACTTCTATTCTGAACTTAGTCGGATCTTGAAACTTTAGTTAGCAGAAACCACCCCAGATCTGATCTCAGCATGACCAAAAAACGCAAATCCAAGGTTTTTAGTTTCCTCCATTTTCTCTAAACTCCCAAAATGATCCTATTACGTTGCAGTTACACTACTTCATGTTTTTGTATGCATAGGAGTAGTTTTTCTACTGCTTACAACTACTCTATAGGACTGAAAAGACTTTTCTTCCGGTCCTAGTTCTTCGGAAATCCCTAGTGTCAAGCAGCTACAACTTGGTCTTTCGCAATTTTTCCTTGAAAAACTTGTATTATCAGTATCCTGTAAAAAGTTACAACGACGCTTACCTGCTAATTACTTTTGTTCATTAGCCTTGTTCATTGTGTTCATATGACGCCGATCGGCGTCAACTGGCAGATTTATTGCATAAAATTTATAACTTGTATATACCGTTAAATAATTGCCATGACGCCGATCGGCGTCAACAATTTTTTTCGACCACTGCTATCGATTGGGACGTTTTTGGAAAAAGTTGTTAGTTGTTTTAGAATCACAGTGACCATATCGTAACTATGCAATAAAACGAAGTGGCAATTTTATGAAGGTTTTGACCTGTAGGGTGACACTCAACGTGATTTCTGGGCTGGGAAGCCCCCCCCACCCGGAACAAAACCCTTAAAAAATACCCTGCATACATCATGTGCTCGACGGGCCTAAAGGAGCCCACTATTACCTAGGAAGCGAAGAACAGCCTCCGGATTAGGGTGTACAGCATTAAGGTGCTATTAACGAGAGAATAAATATGTATGTATATTTGGGCCAGAATATTGACACTCCCGTAGGCCACGTTTTGCTACTAGCCGGTGGAGCACGTGAAATTTTCGGCCAAAATGCAAAATATTGACTCTCCGGATTCCGGAAATATGAGCATTCTTTCCAGAAGAAACAATTTACACAACATCCTGAAGGAATTTGTGGGGGAGCGAAGGACGATTTTAAGTTACGATCTTGTAACGTTATAAGCTTAAATGCGAGCACAGCAAATATCAGAGAATTACCACTTCTCCCATTAGAAGCCGAAACGTTTCAAAATGCTACAGACACCTCTACTGCAGATTCTCCTGCGTTGTTTGCTGACTATTTTCTTTTAAGAAAAACGCTAACAATAAATAGTTCTGTTTTGCTTCCGACAATTATACAATGAAGCCTCGATGCGATTCAGTGGCAAAATGTCTACTCTCCTTCTCTACGTAC
>JASAND010013967.1:0-63117 GCA_030248195.1 Trissonchulus latispiculum
TATGTGTCGAGCGGCGTCTCAGGAAATGGTCAATGGGAAAGACTCCAACGAAACTTTTAACGAGAGGCCGTAACGTGTATTCAATTTCTAGTGTATTCATATGGCGTAATCGAAGAAGGTGTACGGTTGTAATCGATTGAGATAAGGTTGTCAAATTCCCCGTATATAATGATTTCAACCCCCTGAGGATAGCTCGTAGCACTCAACGCCTTACTCAGTTCCATCCGAAGAGGGCGTCTCCCTCCCGAATTAACTGCATTTCGCCGGTGTGTCGGTGTTATCCGGGGTGAGGTCGAAGGCGAAGAAAACGTTACCATCTTTGAAGTCTGCGTAGCTGATGTAGCACCCCTTGTCATCACAGCCATGTCGATAGCTTCGAAAAGAAAAACAAAACGGGAAGGTGTACCCCCGAGGTTTAGAGAAGTCAATTTTCATGGATTGTCTAGGAATGTACTCGTCCCCGCATTTTAGACTAATTTCGGTAATGTTGATGGTCTCCCAGTTTGTAAGCTGTAGTAAAATGAAAAAATAATGAAAATACCAAAAACATTAGATGGTGATGGGCCGGACTAGTAGTGTAGGTACGTATGTAGGCAGGTAGGTGTCCGGTAATGGGCCGACGCCGGGTCCCAAGCCCCGGGGAAAGAACGCAGAGGGACGGCGCGTAATGAAAGGTTACTGGGTGTGGAATCCGGGAGAACTAGGTGTATAAACAGGATGTTTGACTGGTGTTTGGTTGGTAAGGGTAATAACTGGATGTAGAACTGGGTGTCAGAACTAGGAGCATAAACTGGGGGAACAACCAGGAAGAACTAGGAGTAACTACTAGGTGAACTGGGAGTATGTATCGCGAGCGATGAAGGGACGATAGAACTGGCAGTAGGGCGGGTCAAAGGTCATTCCCTCCCGAAGTGGGGCCCGAAACGGCCGCCATATACTACTGCCGAAAATTTCCATGGTTGGCTTGGCTTGGCTTGGCCGGAGTTTGAAGTTGGCCGGCCAATTGGCCGTTGGCCGTGGGCCGGCCAACGGCCAATTGGCTGGCCGTTGGCCGATGGCCGGCCAATGGCCGTTGGCCGGCCAACGGCCAATGACCAACGGCCAACTGGTTGGCCGTTGGCCGCTCGTTGGCCGTTGGTTGTTTCTTGGCCGTAAGCTATTGGCCGTTCTTTAACTATTTGTCAACGTTGGCGAGCTGGAATTTACTATTTTTATTCGTCTACCGTGCTTAATTAGGCGTCAACTTAATTAAACTTTATTTCGATAGTACAATTTACAATTTATAATATTTGTAAAATAGTTTTTCCAAACATTTAGCTCCAACCCGCGAAAACTGTGTTTTAATTTTGCTGGAGGACCGCAATAAAGTGATGAGAAGTTCACCACCAGACAAATTTAAAAACTACGTTGTTATATATCACACTTAAAATTTGCATGTATTTAGCAAATTTAATTGTAAAATAATGCTAATAACGATAAAAATTGTCAACATCTAAGTGAAAATCTGTAGTACCGTATCCAATGTAACGTTTATACAGCAACATATTTACGATATTATGCAGCAAAATTAAATTTTTCAACACAGTTAACGCACAACATCAGTAAATTTGAGCTTGGCTAGCACTCGGCCATTGGCCAGCCAACGGCCAACGGCCAGCCAGTTGGCCGTTGGCCGTTGGCCGTTGGCCGGCCAACGGCCAATGGCCGGCCAAGCCAACTGGCCGAGATTTTCTCGGCCAACGGCCAATGGCTTGGCCGCCCAATGGCCGGCCATTGGCCAGCCATTGGCCGCACCGGCCAATGCACAACACTAGTGGGAAAGCTGTATAGAGTTGTGCCGTTAACCAATTTCCTGGTCCTGCTGAACCAACCGGGCCGAGCCGAGCCCGGAGGCCCGATTCAAGGCCCGGCGGCCCGGTGTAGGCCCGGTCGGTCCGGTGAAAGCCCGGCATACAAAAAACAGTGTCAAACAAAAGTTAGTGCTATTTATTACAACTTAGACAATTCGCGTAAGCTTAAATTGGACTTTCTATAAGTTCAAGGCCCGGGCACAACTCTAGTATCGATATGTAGGAGAAGAGCTACTATTTCCAGTCCGACGGTTAGCTGTTTGCTGCATTTTAAATAGTTTCTTTAAGCCAATGAGCTAATCTCATTTGCTTTGCCAACTCATGTGAATTTAGAAGCAGAGTGCAATATGCCACAGCACTAGCTAATATAATGTGCGATACAACATAGTCAAGTCAAGTCACGGTCAAGTAAATGTTTGACGCTTTCCCTCCAATTCGGTTGCCGTCCACTAGCAGGCCCACCACCCTCCGCCGAAGTCTACTACCAATCAATCAGAGCCGCGTTGCAAATGATTTTATCCAATTGCTAGAAGCGTTCCGAAGGCCAGCCTAGGTGGCCGGCCACTTAGGAGAATTGGGTTTCAAAAGGTTTTCTAGCAGTTGTCCACCACTTTCAACTTTTATATGTTAGGGACAGTTCTATTTAAACTTGGGAGAAATCTTTTGAAACGGGTTTAGTAGTTCTCCTAGCTTCTCTATCTACTAAATACTTAAGTACCTTCCTAGGACTAGCAGTGTATACTTACTTGGGAAATTTTTGCAACGCGGCCCAGAAATCTTGTAAATCAATAAAGTAGGATTGAAAAAATCAGTATTTAATTCATGAAGTATTATGGCATAAAACTCTTGAAAATGGACAGAAAACATTAAATGTTTTGCAATATGTTAAATCAGAAACTAGAACTTTAGTTTTCGCGTTGATGTTCAGTTACATTTTGACAGGCCAGGCGATAGAAGGGTCCGTCCGGAGTCCTGCCTACTGGCCGACCGACAGTCCTCAACCATATTACGGCAAGATCTTACACAACTCTTTGTTAGAGGTTTCTTCTCTTACTGTATCGGATGAGTCAAATTATTTTGCACCAAAATTGCAAACAAACATACAGCATTTCTGTTACATGAGCCTCTTATTGTGCTCCATTTTCTTAATGGAATTCAGACGTTTCAGTGCATCCGGATACAATTTTTTAAAAATGAATATAAACTGGTAGCGGAGTTAGAATAGGACAAGTTATAGCATGATATCAATTTTGCATGCATAAATGCCCCCAACATATATATCCTATTTTGTAATTTTTGTATAATATTGTGTGATCCTAATGCGGGATTGCTTGCTTCAGTAATTTCTTTTCATTTGCAAGATAATTACACTATATATAGTTTTAAAAACATTCCAACAGCTTTATTTGACAACTTTATTTGACATCGTGATAGATTCTCATATAAACGGTATTTGCTTTTGATGCAAAATGGTACCGGGTCTGATATTAGCTTTTCTTGTTGCAACTGTTCCAGTGGTAAGAATAATACTAATTATTGTGCAGCTTCTTGTTTATTTGTTTAATTTGTTGAGCTCTGTAAAAATCCCCAGCTTCCGAAGACCGAATGCGTTTGTAACTTTCATTTTTTCCTGCTGCGCCTCAGCGCAGCAGGTCTCTTATGTTTGCTCGGCCCATGCCCTCACACGCATTTTGCTTGAAAAAGATAGGTTTCACCATAAAAGCGTGTGCGAAGTGGTTTAAGATAGGGCAAACATCTTTGCGTGGGAATTTCTAAGTTCCAAAGTTTCTACTTCCAATCAATATAATTACGCACATGTGAAAGTAAATTGCTTCGCTAATCTGACTGTTCCATATTCTGTATTCTGATGACTCATCAAATTTTTTCATTAACAGCTCAGCGAAAATTCTTCAAAGCATAAAACAAATGAAGAGATAGCTAGGCAAATTACGCATTTTCCATGATTTATCGGTGTATCGGTAATTTGTTCAAACATCTCATAAAAATCACAAAATGTTTTGCACGTTTAGTTTCTGTTAATAAGCAGGAAAGCCAGTTACAAACAATTATTGGCTGCGCAGCAGGCTTACAATTTATCAAAATGTTCGCCCAACGGAACCACACCTTTTGCACAAAATATTGCTTGTTATAAATGCATTGGTACACCAAACACGGTACTTTTCACTCGTGATGTCGACTGAAAACACAACGAGAGTCAGTAGGATATCGGATTAAATTCTACATTAACACTCTACATTAACACTAAAATGCATAAAATTGGTTTGCAATTTGCATAACAAATTGTCAAATTGTTATTGTCAAAATGTTGTCAAATTGACCCACCTTCCCTTGTTAAAACGGCGCTGTAGGACACTACACTGTAAAAGGGCTTGTTATCCGGTAAGTTCTTGTGACATCTCACAGATTTCTCTGACACAACTAAAAAAGCAGTCGCCGGAAAATTCGTGGTTCTGGCCAATAAAAATTATATTCAATAATAAACCCCTGGGTCAACTTGGCCTAGCTCATAAAATTCACAAAGCAACATGCAAATTTGAACTCTCTGTCAAGTAGCAGCGTTTTCTTTTCTTGTCTCAGTTGATGAAACTGTGCACAATAGTCATAATTTTCATCAAATTTTCCCTATTTTTCATATTGTAAATTAGACAGAATTGCGTTGTCAGCATGACGACTAGGATACTCTGATAGGTCTCAAAAATCTTGGTTGACTGTCCTAAACCGTCTGTGTAGTAGCGGGGCGTTTAAAAATTATGCAATCATCAACAACAGATCAAACGGGTCAAAGGTTTCGTGACATTCACGTGCATGACCACTGGCCACATTAACACGGGGCTCGGTCCGATGCTGGAATTGTCTACCATAACGTCTTGGTCTACTCTAAATGTTCCTAAATTTTAAAAGCTCTACTCGAAAATAATAGAAATTTTTTTTATTTCTACTGGCTGAAAATTACTGATTGATTTCCTCTCAGCAATTGTTTGCCGCCGGTGTGATGTTCGACGGCAGGGCTGGCCGAACGGCCCGAACCAAATCTCATTAAGCCTGCTGCATGCTCATATCTGCTCTGAGACGTCTCCTTATCGGTCGGCCCTGCTTCACCGGCTTATCAAGTTGACGTACCTTGCTGCTGAATACTTTTTTAGTCTACGAACTTAAGGAGCAAGCAGAGGAAAAGTGTATTGATTGATTGATTGAAAATGATTGAAAATTGATTATGAAATTGAATTTGAACTCTGCATGAGGAACAGTACAGGACCGAGGGCCGATTCGGTCGGCCTGGCTAATCCTTCCGGCCGATCTCGTCAACCTTCCAACCGGTTTGGCCGGCCTTGAAGATATAGGTCGGAGACAAACACTACACCTTTCAGCTCAGAAATTGTAGCATATACTCTGTGAATCTTCCATGAAACATCTTTTTCGAAAGGACGTCTCACCAAAGCAATAAAGACTCCTCATGTTCATAAAGATATATACATATTATTAAGTATCGAATATCGAATAGTACGAGATATTGTCGAAAAACATTTGCAAATCAGATGGATAAACTGCGAAATCATGGAATTTTGAGTTTTCCTCTTGAGTTTTGTTGATCTTGTATGATAAGCACATCATTGTTTAACTGGTTAGTCTGAGTTCTGTTCTGTAGGTTCAGGACTCACGTGACAACCAAAGCCTAAGTGCAAGTTTGCTCTCAAATATTAATTTCCAATGTTTTTACACATGCTTCATTTTACACAGACAGATTATTGCTTTAATATTTTCAGTTTAAGTAATTTAAGCCCAGCCCTTATGTCTGTTCGATTTTAGCATTCCTAAGCAAACAAGCACTATGTTAGAAAGTCACTATGCTACAAAGTTTGTTTATGTAATTCGTGGATATGTAGAAACCCGACGGAATTTAAGGAAACTTAACCTTGCAAGGGGACTGACTAAATGGATAGAAATGACTCTTACGCAAGGGGTTAAAAATTAGATTTTTATACAGCGCCTGCTTTTAATTTAATTTAAATTTTTCAGACATGGTCACTGCGAGGTCCACCTACCAGACTTCGCAGAGCCATCATCTCTATGAAAGGGAGCGTCTCCATATTGAGTGTCCAGTTTGGTGAACCTCAGCTGCTTCGAATCTATAATTTGAGATTTCGGTGGAATGAGCCTTACGAATGGAACGACGAAGCTCAAGCAAACTATGAAAATCGACGATTTGAATTCTCATGTTGGGTTACTGATAGTTTTGGAAGTCAGAAGACTGTGGTTGAAACTATTACGAGCTATTATCATACAGCCTATGCGGAGAACTACAGATTCCCACCAGGCTTTGATGGAACGATCCAGTGTCGAGTTAGACCGATCAATGCTGCTGGGATTCCCGGACCTTGGAAGGAATCCGGGACGATTCGAGTCAGTGATATTCCTCTTAGTCTTCAGGGAGTGGAGGATGTGGACTTCAGGGGATTTTCAGACTCCGAAATCAGGACCATACTACTCGCCGGGACTCCTTCAAGAGGAGGAGCATGACTTGAAAAAACTGGAATCCTAGCAGTGCAGTGCTTCTTTTTATGCGGCTTCATCAAGTTTATATATATTAGTATTTTTGCTAAAGAGTGACTCCTCATATTCTCATACACGTGCTTACGTATCAGGCTACAATTGGATGCGTCAACGAACGTAGCCGTTTCTCGCTGTAACATGTAATTGGGTGTAAACATGCCAATACTGTGACTATGGCCGTTTTTTAGTCTGCTAACATTAAATTTGGCCAATGAGTGGATGGTAGGTAACGCTAGATTTCACAATGTAAAAGTAGGTTTTAAGCAAAGTTAAAACAATGATTACCACAACTTGAAAAACTAGTAAACAGAACAATGATAAACTAACATTATATAGTATATACAAGAACTGACACAATACAATACTGGCACAAAAGACACACAAAACAGTTTAAATATGGCAATTGACAACGAATGAGGCGCCGGGCAGATAACCATGGAATGTGCTGATATATCAGATCCGATCAGGCCAAAAGAAAGCTAAATCTTCAGCAGGTGATACCATTTTCTATGACTCCGTGTGTTCAGACCCCGTCTAAAATGAGAGGAAAGTGCAACAAACGAGCCAGACCAAAACTGACTCGGGACAGTCCAAATGGCAGAAACTCGGGACCGCCCCTCCCCCGTGAAAGTCTCGGGGAGATGCTACCTTGCACTAAATACACGATTTCACAAAAAAATTGTGTTTGCTCGATGATTCGCTAGTTATAGTCTTAAGTCTACGGTAGGTATTTTATTAACAGTTTCTATTAATTACAACATTAGCTAACTGCAGTTATAAAACTAATTCCATAATTTCGTAGCATTCCATGTCTGCTCTTTCCAATGATACAAAAATTCTTGCATAAAAGAAAATGTCGTAAAAATGTAGTCTGCTAGTCTGGAACATTTTTTGTAAAATTGAAATGAGCAGAGAAGAATATAACGTTATGGAACTACTTTTTAATTGCGGTAACCAATTAAAGTCATATTCAATTAAAAAAGTTACTAATGGAGTATCCACAATAACTCGTAAGCCTAAGGTATATTAGCAATTCAGGGAGCAAACACACGTTTACACATGACATGTATTTAGTTCAAGGTGGGACCAGCTGAGACTCTTGGGGGGGGGGACGAGACGAGCTACGAACCGCGTATGCTTAGCATAGCATGCCTAGTATATGATAGTGTAATAGCTTCGTACTGTTTTTGTCTTATTCTATTATGTACTCAAGTTAGCACAATTTTAACTTATCCTATTCTGAGCTACTGGTAAGATGAACTTCAGTTCAGGATTCCGAAAATCCCTTACGGAAGTTTTTAGGAAAATTAGAACCAAAACGCTTTTGGCTTGCTTTGGTTCCCCATTCCCCTTGCGAATAAAAATATAACCCCATGGAAATGTTAGCGATATTTTAACTCAGTGTGGTCGTAAAGCAACCATTCCAAGATTTTACCTCCACTTTACAACTTTTTAAAACTGGGGAGGGACCCCAAGGCCCCATGACCGTAATCACCTCACCTGCTAACATCTGTTTTTAATATACACTTACAATGCAAATTTCTGTGCATCGTTTTCTGGAACTGAATCGGTTCTGATTTCCTTGACATCCTTTGAAGAAGAATAGTTTGCAGCGACCCTCTTCAGGATCATAGTAGTAGTTGAGACTTGGAGGAGTTCCACCTGATTCGCCTGGCTCACATTTACGACCTGGAGCTACACTGACATCGCAAATCTCAACCTTTCCCTTAATAAAGACTTTTGGTGCAGAGGTAGTGGTCACTCTTTGGGGAAATTCCGACATCTGATTATTTGGTCTTGGGTTCAGCGAATCTTGGTTTGGTGGAATAGAGCCAACGTTTGATGGATCTGAAAAAATCAGAAGTTATTTCTGTATTAAGCTGTAAAGTTCTTAGAGCAAACACGCTGCAACGATATACACAAGTGCAAAAAGCAGGTCATGACAAACCGCTATTAAAAACGTTACGGTACATATATAAAACAAAGGGTTTCCCTGGTACTTAGGTACGTTGTTAGAATAGGTGCAGAGTACATTCAACATACATGAAAATATATCTGCTTTGATAACACTGTATCTGTTCTTTATGTAAAAATACCTGATAACAACATAATTTGTTAAAATGTGCAGTTTCATTAGTGTAAGCAAGCATGCTCTTACCGCTGGCTGTCTTGGGTGGAGTAGGTGCAGGCAAAGGGGGATTCTTTGTTTGCGGTGGTTTCGCTACAGCCTGTGGTTCTGGAATAGGCTGTTCTCGTAATGGTATTTCAGGATGATTAGACTCTATCATTGCCGGTGGATTAGGTCGTTCACTCGGAGGGCCTCCAGTTTGAACTGGAACCCTAGGATTTAAATTGAATTGCTGTGGGTTTGGCACTAGTTGCGGACGGTTACTCCTATTAATTGTTGGATTTCCGGGACTAACAGGTCGTCTCTTCTGGCTCCGTGACGCTTGAGGATAATTGGGTTGGGGCCCTATTTGAGTTAAACTGGGGCGTCCCTGTGGTCGAGATTGTCGTGAAGGTGGTGGAGTGGGAAAACCTGGAGGTTTGGGAATCGATCCAGGAGGTCCTCTTGGTGCCTCAAGTTCAGAATAAGGATTTAACCCTAAACCAGTTATCGAACAGCAAACCCGAATGCCCTGCTGCATGTCTATATTGCAGTAATAGCCTCTGGGACAGAGAGCCTGTCCATCAAAATTAGCACCACAAGCTTGAGGTAATCCATTTCGGTTCGTCAACGGTCTCTGGCCGTTGGGGCAGCCAAGAGGAGTTAGCAGTCCTGAAAGACCGGCTGGCTGCGGTTGGACAACTTCTCTAGTAGGAGATTTCGTCTTTGGCTGAGAACGTGAGGGCCCTTGATTTTGATAACCTTCTTCAGGAGTATTGAGCAGTGACTCCGGTCGAATGCTGGGAGATCCATCAGGATTGACCCCTCCTTGTCCGACCGGATGGTGACTTGGTTCTGCTATACCTGGTGGTAGTGGAGGTTTGGTTGGTTGTGGTCCGTAGCCGATGGTAAATTCAGGACCCAAAGAAACAATTGGGCCTTTAGGTGTGAAAAGTGGTTTTGGTTTCGGAGCACCGTGGCTGGGTGATTGGGGTTCCGGATGAGATGGTGCCTGAGCCGGAATCTTAGGCTGTAGTGGACTCAGAGCCGGAGGATTTCCTACTTCTGCCGGATGCAACGGCACACCGCGATGATCGGGTATGATACTAGGCTGGCCTCCAGGGTAGGTTCCAGGTGTAAAAAGTCCCAACGCTGATTTTTCGCCAAAATGACCTGGGGCATTGGGTTGCTCTCCAGGCGCTCTGATCAGTGAAACTCCTGGTGGGAGAATTGGACCTGGCTGGGGATAGGAATCAACAATTAAATGTGCAAACTCTCCAGGGGGTTTGGATGGTAGCTGTTGTTGATTGGAAATCGGTTTGATTGGGCTGGGTTGCGGGCGATCAACAGGAATCGAATTGTTGCCAACTAAATAGAAAAAGTATAGTGCTCCATGTGTACAGTGAATGAGCTAATGAGACCTAAAAGTTTGGCCTTGCAAGTGCAAAGTGCTCTACCAAATAAACTTAACTTGAAACTAAGATTACTGACACATGCATTAGCAAACTGTATTAGCTTTGATTTGTGTTCTGCTTAAAAACGGTCGCCGTATTGGGGTTTTATTCTTATCCAAGCAAACGATTGCCGATTAAACAGGATTTACAGCAACAGCTCAGTCGTGCTACCTGACAACAGACAACAGAATCGGAAGGGTGGATAACAGTAGTATCCAGTGGGACAGCCGCTGGTTCCACTGTCGCATCGAACTGGAGCTCGTCCTCCCAACGGTAGAATTCCGTCCGGACATGTTCCCCAAGGAGCTGCTAAAATTTCCAGAAAATGTTACTTAGTAAATTGCCTGTCATATTTCAATTTAATTGAAATTTTTAGAGATGAAGAAAAATAGAAGGATCAGGAGGCTTTAAAATAATACCGTTGAAATAGTAAATTCGGCTTTGCGGCGATTAGTAAAACATGGCAACCATCAGTAATGCTATTGTGATTCAAAATAAACCAAAACCAGTGCAGTGCGGTACACCGGTACACGTTAAAGTGTACGATTATGTAGTAACAAATATTTCTTAGTGTCAACTCACATTGGACGCAAGTCTTTTCGCATTCTTGTCTTGAATGGAAGTTGTTGCCGGATCCGTCGCATCCTCCATAGTAGAAGAGTTTGCAGAGGTCGTAGCGCTGATCATAGAAATACCGAAGATGCGAGCCTTGACACTTTCCAGGATCCACTGGTTCCAGACATTGCGGAGGTGGCGGCTTCTTAGCTGGAGCTTAAATAAAAACGCATGATGAAAACATTTGATGTAATTTCAACACAATAGCTTGTTTGTATGAAGTTCGTTTTGTTCGACTACATAGGTAGGATTTTTATCTGTCGGTCTTTAGAACGAGACGAGCGCTTGAGTGTGCAAGTATTCCAAATCTTACGGTGCCAATCAGGCATGTGCAGGGGAAATTTGGGGGAGGCGGGTGAACTGACGGCCGAAGTGCGGAAAAGATTTGCCCAAAGAAACCAGAGAGAAACAGGATTCTAGATATAAGCTTCAGGTCGGGGGAACTGCCTCACCTCAACTCGCCCAGAACATTATGATGTTAACGTATATTTATGGTCTATATTTCCCTGCACATCTTCTGGAAGCACAATTGGAATTGACTAGAACGTTTCTTCAGAACGAAATACTCACACAGGTGCACAACCACACCCACACCCTGTCATACACGCTCATGCCAACGTTTAGAAAACATATAGATAAAAGAGGCTTACGTTTTGAAAGAGAGGTTTGAACTTGAATTGACAAGGCCTCTGATGGTGCGATTCCAGCAGGCTGTCGATCACTTCCAGGACTGCGCAGTTGAATAGCAGGAGGTCCTCCACCACCTCCTCCATGTGGGAATCCAGGAGCATTTGGTTGAATTCCAGGTTGAAGTCCAGAGCCATCCGATATGGATGGAGGAAGTCCAACATTTACTGTTCTTCCGGGAGCCGTTTGGCCGACCTTAAGAACTGGCAAATTGTTTCCATTCCCAGGTGCAAATGGCAGCAGACCAGGTGATCCGCCTCCTGTTCCTGCCACGTTTGGGATTGGAACGCCCGAAGCCGAGTGAGACCCTAGACCAGGAGCGTTAGGAAGAATGCCCGGCTGAGCTCCAGAGCCAATTGGCGGTCGTCGTATTTGAACTCCACCACCGTTCGTGCGACCAGGCGAGTTGGGAAGAATTCCTGGTTGACCACCCCCACCCTGTGACTGCCCAGGTGTATTGGGTAAAATAGCTGGAGGTCCTCCGGTGCCAATTGGTGGCCGTCTGATGCCCACTCTGGTCGGGTGCGATGAACCGCCTGGTGAGTTGGGCAGGATACCTGGCTGAGCACCATTCGACAGAGAGACTCCTTGACCTCCAGGAGTGCTCGGTAGAATAGCAGGTGGGCCTCCAGTTCCAATAGGCGGTCGTCTAATTCCGTTGCCACCGTTTCCAGGCCCGTTAGGAAGAATACCTGGCGGTGCGCCGGGACTGGTTACAGTTCTGGGACCAACAGCTATGTTAGGTGTAAGCCTGGAACCGGCACCAGGTGTATTCGGTCTAATGCTTGGCGGGCCCCCGGAGCCAGTTTGGAAATTGTTACCTAAGCCAGGAGCATTAGGCTGAATACTGGGAACAGCACCAGCATTGCCCTGAAGCAGATTACCTCTAAGTCCGATGGGAGCTTGACCATCAGCACTGGGACTGAATGGTAGCAGACCGGGGGGACCTCCGGCTCCTTGCGACCTGATACCGTCAGGCCTAATAGCTGGGGCAGGAACCTGCGGACCGCCCTGACCAGGAGCTAATGGCAGGGATCCGGGTTGCAAATTGCTTCCCAGATTGGATCCTCCGGGTACTCTTGGCTGAATTCCAGGCGGATTGCCATTACTAGCTATAAGACCGTGAATTACACCATCCCTAACAATTGGTCGAATGGCATAGAAGCCCCCAGCATTGGCATCAGATCCCGGAACTTGTCGTTTCCTTCTTCGTCGATTCAGTCTTCCCTTATTGTATCCATCCGTTCCACTGTTGCCGGTGCCACCACCATAGGAGGCTCCAGATGTTGGAGATGGCCCAGGACTAGGACCGCCTAAATTAAACGTACTAATGTTACTACAACTAAAAACTAAACATACTAACTTTATAGTTGACGAAATTCAAAAGATTAAAACAAACGGTAAAAAAGAAATCGAACAAGGGCTTCGTTGGAGGGAGCATCCTTTCCTGTGCAAAATGATATCATTAATTTTAGCGTAGGCGCTAAACGTTTGAAGCAATTTCGTGGAATGAAATATAGTGATAGCAGTGATCCATGGCAAGAACTCTAATTGTATACAGTCAGCTAGGCTCTCACATGAATTTTATAAAAGCGTCAGCGAGGCTATCACATGAATTTTGTAAAAGCCATATTCTGGACCTATCAATGGCATTTGTACTGAAAATATTCACAGATAGAATAATTGTTAAAAATATAGTACAGCTTTATCTTATCGGATTACCTCCGCCTCCACCACCTCCTCCGCCGGAAGAGCCTCCAACTGCAGGACAACAGAAGAAGTCCAGCCCGTTGTAGTTGCAGCTAGAGCCAGGTGGACAGTGGTCTTGACCTGGCAGACACATCACTGGCTGACCACTTCCGTAGGTCATCGGACTCAGACCCCCAGGACACGAAGGTGGTGACATACCAAAGTTATTGTAAATGGTATACAGTCCCTGAATTGTGCTACCCGTGGGTTGACCACCACCTGAGCTTCCTCCGCCAGACGAATAGCCTCCACCTGATGGACCTGGTGCTGGTACTGGAGGTAGTGGAGGTTGACCGCCACCATAGCCAGAGGGAACACTGGGAGAAGGATATCCAGAACCAGGACTTGGACCTGATGGTGAAGGATATCCGCCACCAGGACTGGGTCCAAAACCAGTTGGCGAGGGATATCCAGCGCCTGGACTGGGCCCAGATGGTGAGGGTGCTGGAACTGGAGGTGGAGCCACAAACCCAGCCGGACTGTGACCAGGGACGGGGAGTGGTCGACGTCGTGGTGCCTCTGAGTCCGTTCCACCTGGACTGGAGAATCCTAAAAAGTAAATTGAATTGAAATTTTCTGTCAGGCAATTTTCACAGCTTTTTGTTCACATTTTCAGTCTAAGAACACGATTTTCTGCCACAGATATTCTAGTCAAAACTCTATAACTTAATGTTTGTTAATTAGACCACGTCACGGCTACGTGCTTTATTTTAATAATTTTCTATGTATTCTCAAAATTGACATTTTCCACATGAAAATGTAACACGTCAAAACGTATGTTTAGTTGTTCAAAAGCAGGCCATATAACTGACTCCTCAGTAACCAAAGCATTCTAAGGGAAGCAGGCATAGAAGAGAATCAGAAGTTGATGTTCACCTATGCCTCTTTCTCTTACAGCATCAAAAGCACTTATGTGGTCAGCAGCGTTAACCAGTGATGGAATTGGAACCGGGTCACCTATCTTTTACCCGGTGACCCAGTGGAGCTTTGGGCCGGTGAGCTGATGAAATGGTGAGGGGAAGACCCGGTGACACTGTGATTTTTCAGAAATCAAAAATCCTACAAAATATTTTCAATTTTGTCTGGAAAGGTAAAGTTAAAGGTAAAGCGGGCTTTGTGTGACCAGTCTGAAAAGCATTAATTAAGTTGCAATTTAGTCCTTATTTTACAAAGTAGCAAGAAAAAGTAACGTATTGTCTTCTTTAGACTGAAGCTTTTTAAGATGGTGGTTTCCTTTTTTGTAAATTTGACCCTATAGGCTACAATTCTTTGTGAATTTACATGAAACTCTCCAAATATGCTATTTTGGTGCTCTTTATTAACATTCTGGGACCAGTCCCATATTTTTAGATGGAATGATAAGAAATTTTCGGTTTTTGGCATTATACTCTCACTAGATAGTCGATCCATCAGATTGGTTGCTGTGGATGGAAAGAGGGTACAAAAGTGAACATTTTTGCTTTACGAGCTTTGAGCTATCTCCAGTGGTTAAGTCAGTATAAGTCAAAAACAATTTTTGGGGTAAAAACGGTCATTTTCGAGGAAATAAGTTTTTTCAAAATTACTGCCAAATCATACGGACAATTTTCGTTTATTTATACTCAATCGATACGCGGTCTAATTGCCCATTTTATCAATACCTATTAGCTGGGATTTGTTGCTTTAAGTTAGAGAACTTGGCCGAAAAACCATATAGCCAAAACTGCTATTATTTTGTTTTGAACATAGTTTTTGCGTTTTTACCGATTTTACCGGATTTGCGTGATTTTTGGCTGGATGAAAATCCGTACTATTGTGGAGGGTCATTCTTGGTTTGAGCTAAAACATCTCCAGTTGCGAGAAAACTGAATACAAAGTTGCGAAATTTCGTGTCACCGCAAATTTGCCGGATTATCTGGAGTTTGAGGCTTGTTGAGCCAAATCCAAAAAAGGCCCATATGTCCTTCATATCATGGCACAAGAAAAGAGTTTTGAGAAATCGATGTTCAAATGTTTTTGGTCTATATTCAGCCTGTGAGATGTTAGTGTGTCAGAAAATTTTTGCTAGTTTTGTGCTAATTTTACTAGTTTCGTAAGCTCAAGTGAATGTACAGATTATGAGCTTTAAAACGATGTAAAAAGCTCTTTCCAACTCCCAAAATGTTTCGTTTCGTTTTCCCAAGAAGCGTTTCAAAAAATCACCAGAAAAGCACTGCACAAAAGGATACAATACAACCTTAAAGATTGCAATATTTCACAATTTAAAAAAAGAAAGCTTCAAATCAGGTGGCAAATTGGGAACATTGGGTCAGGATCGGGTCGAAGGTCTTGAAAGGTCGAAGATCGAAAGTTCAAAATGTGACTCCATGCTCCAACTGACCCGACGACTTGGTGACCCGGTTCTATAATTGGCGTATACATATACCTAGCTTTAACACAAATATAATTAAACTAAATCTAGTTGCTTTGAAACACTAAAAAAATCAACAAATTATTACGGTATAATGGGGCAATTCTATATTCTGTCTACACCATTCCAAAGCCAAAATTGAGCTTTTGGGGGAAGAGAAGAAATGTGACATTGCTTAGTGTAAATTGGGAGAAATTCTAGGCAAAGGTTAGCGCTTCCATACAGCTTCTTGGGTAAGGAGTAGCCCGGTGGTGACAATAAGAACAAACACTAGGCGGAAGTATTAGTTTGTTAGTTAATTTTAACCAACCGTTTGGTGGTGAAGGGACAAGTTCCACGTTAGTTATGGGAAAGGCTCGATTAATGTGTCCGCCCAGGACAGGGCTGTACCCAGGACCGCCACCATTCACAAGAAAGCTGAGGGCAAATTCCTGTGGAAGGATCAGCTCTTCTTCAACCACATCCACTGCATCCAGGGGGATTGAATATGATGCTGAAACTGATAACAGTACAAAAGCCCTGGATTTAATTAAAAAGGTCGCATAAAAAGCTGCAAAGCGTTAACATACAAGGCGAAGCATTTAAAACTACATGAATTGCTTAAAGCAACAAATTTTCAGTGGATCGATGATTCATCTGTCTTTTAGCAAATTTAGCAGTAAGCGCAACAAATGCGAGTGAGTTAAAATAAAAGTGAAATGTGAATAAATGAACTACATTAAATGCAAACAAAAAGTGGTTAGTGAAGCAAAACTGAGAAATAAATTCAATAGCAATAGCACAGCACAATAGCGTCAGTTTTAGGTCAAAGCAAAGCAAGTAAAAGCACAGACAAACACAATTTTTGATCACCTGGAGATCCTTCGGGACCAGGAGGTTTACCAAAGATGTCTTCACCAGAACCACTACCAGAAGAGAAAATGGGTGGTTCTGGAGATTCAGGTGGAAGATCAGGAACTTCAACAGGTGGTGTGAAGACCTCATCAGGAGTGGGAGCAGGGAATCCAGTTGGGACAGGTCTGGAGAAGTCACTGCTACAGAAGCATTCCTGACATCCATCCAACTGAGTCTTGATTACGCAAGGAGGTCGACACAGATGCTCGTTCATTGGCGGACACACTCCTGGATTAGGCTGCGGTGGATAGGTAGGAGAGCCCGGTGTTGGAGCAAACAGATCGGTGTACTCATAGTAGTCACCACTGTAGTAATAGTCTTCCACTGGTTGAGTGGGATCAGGAGGGGGAAGGTCGGGAAGATCTCCAGGTCCACAGTTACATTCCTGGCACCCGTCCAATTTTGTTGAAATAACGCAAGGTCTGGGACAGGTTATTTCGTTCACAACTGGACATTCACCAGGACCAGGAAGTTTTGGTGGGAAAGGCTTCTTTGTTGCTGTAGGTGCCGGTCTGGCCGGTTCCTGGTAATCTTCGTAGGTGGGATAGTTAGGGTAATGGGGATAGTCAGGAATTTCAGTGGATGCAGTGAAATAGTCAAAAGGCTCTGTCACCTTCGGTTGAGGAGGCACCAGCTCAGGTGTCAAACCGTCCGCCCTGTCACACTGGCACTGTTGACATCCACTTAGCTTAGTCCTGATAACACAGGGCGGGGGACAGGTTTCCAGGTTCACGTGCGGACACTGGCCAGGCTGTGGAACCTTTGGAGGATAGTTTGGATCCTTCGTAGTGGCTGCCTCGTATACGTCGTAGTCGGTATAGTAGTCTCCAGGATAGTAGTCCTCAGGATAGAGAGCTGGTGGCGTCGTGAAAGGCTGATGAGTAATCTGTCGCTCAGGCAAAGAGCCATCAACACCTCGACAGTAGCACCTTTGACAGCCATCCTGTTCGGTTCGGATAACACAGGGTGGCTGACAGGTAAATGAATTTACGGGAGGACAGCGACCAGGTTCTGGGACTTTTGGAAACTCCAGCGAATAATCTGGTGGCTGTCGATAATCTTCAGATGTTTCATAGTCCCTATAGTCAACAGTTGAAGGTGAAGGTTCAATGATAACTGGCCGGTTTCCACAATAGCATTGCTGACAACCGTCTGGGGATGTTCTGATCATACATGGTTCATTACACAGGGATTTCAAGACCGGTCTGCATTTTCCCGGTTCGGGCACTTTAGGAGGCCATTCAACACCTGGTGGAATACCGGGAGTATCCGTTGTCTGATCTTCGGGTCCTCCGTAGTAGTCAGGTGTACTCTCATCAACTGGTGCCGGCGGTTTTTGACCGAAACAGAAACACACTTGACAGCCATCGGAAGATGTTTGGATCATGCAAGGCTCGTTGCATAGTGATCTTAAAACTGGCTTACACTGTCCAGGTTCGGGAACCTTGGGTGGCCACTCGACGTCCGGTGGAATGCCTGGTTCGGCTTGGCCTTCGGTAAATTCCAAGTAGTCAGGGGTCACTTCATCCACGGGAGCCGTAGTCTCCTCACCGGGGCAGAAACATACCTGGCATCCGTCTTCGTTGGTCTGGATAAAGCAGGGAAATCCGCACCTATTTGTATCGATGTAAGGACAAACACCCGGTGCGGGAACCTTAGGAGGCCAACCTTCGATAACTATTTCCGTCTCATAATCTCTGGAGGCGGTTGCAGCATTGCCTGGACCTCCCGTACTATCCCTAGTATCTTGATACTGATCTACATAATATTCTTCTGTTGTAGCTGCAGCTTCATCGACCGCTGGGTCACAGGAGCAGGCTTGACAGCCATCTGGATCCGTTTGGATTAAACATGGTGGTGCACAGTTCGAGTGATCGACTGGTTTGCACTGGCCTGGTTCAGGTACCTTAGGTGGCCAGCCTTCAATTACATACTCAAATTCAGTTTCATAGTCTGCAGGTTCTGTGATTCCTTCAGTCTGATATCCTTCCGAAATACCATGGGATTCTGTGGCAGAGTTTGCAGTTGGATGTTCCGGTTCGACCTGGGTTTCTACCGGAGGCTGAGGAATTTCAGTTCCCGACGGTGGAGCCAACGAGCCTTGTGATTGAGAATCAGTCACGGCATAATCTGGATATTGTGGGTAGTCTGAATGACTGGGATAATCCGATGGCTCAGGATAATTTTTATTATCCTGATAGTCCGTAGAGTAGTCAGGAACATTTTCAACTTCCGTGCGAGTCGAATACTCCGGATAGTTTGGATAAGAAGGATAGTCAACGTTGGAATCGGTTGGATATCGACCAGAATCGGTAAACTCTGAAGACGGCTCAAAATGGATACTGGTTCCTGAGAAGGATCCTGGGTCAGCCACAGGATGTGTCGATGGAAGCTGGGATGGTTGCGGCTGAGGTGGACTCGGAGTGTCAACATTACCGCTGGGCTGTCTTCCAAATTCGGTCGGCAGAGTTGGTGGGAACAGTGTCGGACCGCCTATAAAATAGCACAAAAATAAATGATTAGATAAAATAATAATAATCAAAATAAATAATCAAAAATAAACTAATTAGATTATGCAGAAGTGTTTGTGGAGTTAGAAAGTGCAGTGATCAGAAACGTTTTTGTCGAATAGTAGTGAAGTCCAAATTATAGTGATTAAAGAAACAATTATGACAGATACAGTGTGTAGTATAAACATACGTGGTTTAAAGAATCTGGCACAATGTATCTCGCATTCATTTAGCGAGTAAAAGTGGTTCCTGTTTCCAGCGCAGCCTCCATACTGCATCGTCTCGCAGGACTGGGTTGCCATGTTGAAGTAATAGCGAACAACGTAGTTAGTACACGGCCCTGGGTCCTATAATACACAAATTAGGAAAATGTGAAGTGTGATGCGTTCTAGGCTCGATATTCGATGCAATAACTAACAAAAATCCAACAGCATTTCTAAACCCTATATTACGAAATAAGACCCTAATTATCCTATAAGACCGAACAACTTTAAACTGCTAACCACAGTTTGTCTAGGAACGGGCAAAGTACTTTCTAAAGTGGTGTATTCATTCAGCGTGGTCGAAATCTCCTGAAGGAATTTCAGCATAACCTTACTCCGATCGCTCGACAAAGATTATTGAGCGATGGAGATATTTACTTTAAAGTAGATTTTTTGACTGGGTCTAGGGAGTCAGTAACACTATGTTATTTATTGAAGCAAAACTGTCTTCCTGATTTAAGTTTGGATAATTAAGCCAAGTAGTAAGTAAGGGTGAACTTGCATATTGTTGGGTTGTCGCATTTTTTTAAAAAAGACAACCCCTTGCTATGGCTAAGTTTCTTTATTTATTGGGTTGCCTCTTTTTCACAAAAAGGCAACCCTTTCATCTGGGTATGTCCGTTTATTATTAATCTCGTTACCACCCCTGTCCCCCCTCTAACTTTTGATTGGATGGACAGATCCGGCTGAAATTTTCAGTGGAAGTTGGGGGTGACCTAAAGTGCTCCCGGAAGCGCGGGCAGTTCGGTACTTCCCGGATTCCGGGAATGGCGAATCCAGGAATTTTTTAGAATGGTAAGGGGGGACCAAGGGAAACGAAAAACTCTTCTCCGATTTTGCTTAAAAGTTGGTCATAGGGTAATTCGATAGCGCTGATTTCGAAACTGAAATCGAAATTCCCGAAAAATTAACGGATTTCGAGATAATGGACCCGGAAAATTCCGGATTTTGAAAAATTTCTCCAAAAGTGGTCGATATGGGGCTCAAATGAAAGAGCTCGTCAAGCTGAGCAACTTTTCTTCTTGGGACGTTTTCCGAAAATGCTTCTAGCGAAAGTTATGGCCGAAAAACTGAAAATCCGGGAATTCACGAAAATCCGGAGTTTTAAAAATTTCTTCAAAAGTGATCGATATGGTACTTAAATGAAACTCGTCGAGCTGAACAACTTTTCTGCTTGCGGAATTTTCGGGAAATGCGTCTAGCAAACCCCCCCCCCCCCCCAAACCCCCCCCCAAGCACACGTATGGAACACTATGTTATTTATTGAAGCAAAACTGTCTTCCTGATTTAAGTTTGGATAATTAAGCCAAGTAGTAAGTAAGGGTGAACTTGCATATTGTTGGGTTGTCGCATTTTTTTAAAAAAGACAACCCCTTGCTATGGCTAAGTTTCTTTATTTATTGGGTTGCCTCTTTTTCACAAAAAGGCAACCCTTTCATCTGGGTATGTCCGTTTATTATTAATCTCGTTACCACCCCTGTCCCCCCTCTAACTTTTGATTGGATGGACAGATCCGGCTGAAATTTTCAGTGGAAGTTGGGGGTGACCTAAAGTGCTCCCGGAAGCGCGGGCAGTTCGGTACTTCCCGGATTCCGGGAATGGCGAATCCAGGAATTTTTTAGAATGGTAAGGGGGGACCAAGGGAAACGAAAAACTTTTTTGTCTCCGATTTTGCTTAAAAGTTGGTCATAGGGTAATTCGATAGCGCTGATTTCGAAACTGAAATCGAAATTCCCGAAAAATTAACGGATTTCGAGATAATGGACCCGGAAAATTCCGGATTTTGAAAAATTTCTCCAAAAGTGGTCGATATGGGGCTCAAATGAAAGAGCTCGTCAAGCTGAGCAACTTTCCTTCTTGGGACGTTTTCCGAAAATGCTTCTAGCGAAAGTTATGGCCGAAAAACTGAAAATCCGGGAATTCACGAAAATCCGGAGTTTTAAAAATTTCTTCAAAAGTGATCGATATGGTACTTAAATGAAACTCGTCGAGCTGAACAACTTTTCTGCTTGCGGAATTTTCGGGAAATGCGTCTAGCGAAAGTTAAGAGTAAAAAACTGTTGCATTCTTTTGAAAAACCCCGTGTCCCTAAGGGAAAAAGCAGCGGCAACCCATTCTCGCTACTTTGCTAGTTGTGTTGCCCACTTTTCCAAAGGAATGGGCAACACCTTGTTATTGGTCTGTGCTTATTATTATTATCCGTCTGTCCCCCCCATAGATCTCGAGATTGGGAAGGGATACAGGGATGGTTGATACCTTATTTTGAAGCCCTTGACCAGGACATCTCCCGGAAGCAAGATGGTTCCGAAATCCCGGGTTTTGAAAATTCGGATTTTTTCGGATGGTAAGGGGGGACCAAGGCGAAATTTCAAAAATCCAAAATTTGATCAAAAATTTTTTGTCTCCGATTTGGCTCAAAAGTCGGTCATAGGGTAACTCGACCACGCTGATTTCGAAACTGAAATCGAAATTTCCGGAAAATTTACGGATTTCGAGATATTCTATCCGGAAAATTCCGGATTTTGAAAAATTTTTCCAAAAGTGGTCGATATGGTACTCAAATGAAAGAGCTCGTCGAGCTGAGTAATTTTTATCATTACCATATTTTCCGGAAATGCTTCTAGCGAAAGTTATGGCCGCAGATCGGAAAATCCAGAATTTCCGGAAAAAACCGGATTTTCAAAAATTCGTTGAAACATGGGCAATATGGTACTTAATTGAAAGCTCTTTGAGTCGTGGGACAGATTTCCTGAAAAGAAACAGCTTAACAGGTATCTAGCAAAATCTATATATACCACAAAGGAACGTGTTGTGGGCAACACATTCTTGCAGTAGCGCTAGTTTATTTATTATTACGGTCAACATTTGTGTGTCCCCCCCTTTTCCTCGAGATTGGCTGGACAGATCGGGCTGAAATTCTCAGGATAGTTATAGGGTGACCTGAAGTGCTCCCGTTTGTGGCGGCAGCGCGATATCTCCCGGATTCCGGGAATGGCGGCTCCCGGAATTTTAAAAATCGTAAGGGGGGACCAAGGGAAACGTAAAAATTTGTTGTCTCCGATTTTGCTTAAAAATTGGTCATAGGGTAAGTGACCACGTTGATTTCGAAACTGAAATCGAAATTTCCGGAAAATTTACGGATTTCGAGATATTCGCCCCGGAAATTTCCGATTTTTGAAAAATTTCTCCAAAAGTGGTCAATATGGTACTCTATCGAAAGAGCCTGTCGAGCTGAACAACTTTCCTGCTTGCAGCATTTTCCGAAAATGCGTCTAGCGAAAGTTATAGCCGAAAAACCGAAAATCCGGGAAATCATGGAAAATCGGAATTTTAAAAAATCGTCTCAAAAGTAATCGATGTGGTACTCATTGGAAAGCCCTCAACGAGTAGGAAGAAAGTTGTAATAGAACCAAGTTTTGAAAATGTACCAAAACTGAGTTTTGGCCCTTTAGATAAGAGGAAAATGGCTGCGACAACCCGTTGATGCCGGTAGGATTTATTTCAGGTTGATATAGACTAAATCAGACCGTAAGTAATTAAGAAGGGAAAGAAAGGGACATAGCTTACAACTGGCTGTTCGCATTTGTGTAGAACATCAGCAGCCCCAGATAACGTGGATCCTGACTCTACAAAAACGCAAATATAAGCAAGCAATTAAAGAATTAATATTAATTAAGCATCAACCGCAACAAACACTTACTAGAAATGTACCAAACAAATTCAGCCTCAAAGGGCACAATAAGATAGACTAGAAGAGTCGCATTCATTCGAATGAACGAAAAAACTAGATTATCGAAACTTTAAAGGACCATTTCCTACCTTCAGTCTGAGGATTTTCAGAAGTAAACGATTCAGAAGCAGCAGCCGTTGCGTCTTCGGGACATGTGCAAATTCGACATCCATTCTTTCCTGTGACAATGAAACAGGGAGGATCCGGACACTTGTCCTGATCCATGGGTGGACAACCATCAAGTTCTCGGACCGATGCTTCCACAGCTACAACGATAGACAATTAAAGCGTATGGAATTATGCTACACGTTTTACTAGAATACTTATACTGGTAATGACGGAAGAAGGAATCTGGATTCACTAAATAAGGGGAAAGGACTTTACAGTTTGCTGTTCATAGGAAACCATCAACAAAAATAAAGAGGGGTCCAGCATCCGGTTATGTTTGCCATCTTTCTGCATTATCTGGGAATTGCAACATCGTTATTTATAGAAAGAATAAAGCCGGGCGACATAGAATCAAGAAAAAGAAACTACGATAAAAAATAATGCGGGGCAATAAAGAAACTACAGTAAATAGTATCTGCCTTTATTTTCTACTTAACATTATTAAAATTAAAACTTAAATCAGCATCAATTGAAGAAGATTCCTGCAGTAAACTACATAAGTAATCGTACAGATTCTTGACGTTTCCGCAATAAAACCGAGCATGTTCTTAGTTTCCTTTTCGGTTCTCATCTACTGAAACTGAACTGACAATTTCATTTCTTATATTTGAATCTGTCGACAGTGTGGATACTATCTTTGTGTAACAGTTTTAACTACAACTGGGTAATCTACGGATAAATTAATGAATCTTCGCTGGCTCGATGACGTTATATCAGAGAAAACTTACTGTCAGTTTGTTGTGGAATGCCTTCCGTAGGAACTGGATTATCGGCACAGACACAAGATTTGCAACCATTAGGGAATGTCTCCACGAAACATGATCTTTGCTCACAGTCCTCTGTATTGACAGGAGGACAGTCAACTTCTGGGTTCCATTCGTAATCTGGAGTAGTCGGGTTGGCTAAATGAACAGCACAGTGCAATTGAAAAAGCTGTTGAATTGAAGAGTTTTGCAAATAATTATTTTGTTTATAGCAGTATTAAATATTTTGAATTCCTAACTCCCAGCTAATTAAAAATGCCAAATATGTTTACTCTAATATTTTAAACAATTGAAAACTAGAAATGAGTCTGTAAAAAAACTAACAATGAAGCCACAGAAAGCCTCGAAATGAATAGCTCTTTTAACTTAACTTTTTCATCTGCGAGTTCAAGAAAGCAGTCACCTTTCGGATTTGTTGAATCGGTAGGATTGTCGCCAGGACAGACGCAAAGGCGGCATCCATTCTTTCCAGTCACAATAAAACATCCGGGAGACCTTCTGCACTTCTCTTCGTCCAGATTTGGACAACCATCAACCTCAATTATCCTTGTTTCAGTACCTGAACCAACAAAATAAGACAAAATTGATGAATATATTTTCTTGTGGAGGAAAACCTACATCGTACATGCATTTAAAAGCAGCTAAAATATAGGAGATGGTATACAATGTTTGGAGTTCTACCTCTTGGTGTTGACGTTTGCGGATGCCCCACTCTGTCAGGACATGAACAAGTTTGACAACCGTCAGGATTTGTGACCACAACACAAGGTGGATTGGGACAGGTGCTTCTGTCGAGAATTTCACATTTCGTTTCACCACTTTTATGGCCAGGAGGAGACGGTTCTAAAACAGCACCAGCAACATGCCTATCTACACTCTCCTGTACAAATGGTTTTCGAATGTTCGATCAAATACTTTCCAAGGTTTCTTGGTTTCTTCCAGTTTCTTCCAATCCTCAGAACTCTGATCGTTTTGTTTTATCAAGGTTTCGTGAATGCAACGTTACCTTGCCCAAGAGTACATAATAACTAAGAGTGTGACAAGCGAACGTTCCTGTTATTAGGCTTTCGACGTGATATGCACGATAAGGGCTGACCCCCCCTAATTAAACCCATCACTTCAAAGAAACTTGCACGCTATGCCTACGTTCTAAAGATCAACCACATAGTCCGTCTGTTCAATGTGCGTCTGTTGCGAGCTTCAGCTCACAAGCATAGCGTGCAAATTTCTTTGAAGTGAGGGGTCTAATTTGGGGGGGGGTCGGCCGTTAAAGTGCAGATCATGATGCCTAATAACTAAGAGCGTGACGTTTGTCACAAACATAGTTGTTATATACTCTAGCCTTAACGAAGGTTCCCCGGTTTTAAAATTCTAGTTTTTGACATGCATTACTGATCCTAAAACTGTCATTTCCTGACCATGGCAAAACAAATGATATAAAATAAAAATTCGTTACCAGCAGGAGGTCCAACGGTGCCTGGAGGGGAAGGTTGTGACTTGGGATTGCAGTGACAAATGTGACAGTCGTTGATGTCCTTTGCATCCACACAGCCACCTGGACAGGGACGAAACGGTGGACAGGGAGTGGAGACTGAAAACAGAATATTAGAGATAAAAGTATCAAAAACAGTGTTTTATATTGCCTCTTCTGTATATTCTGGTTCAATCTTAAGCCCGGTTCATGCTCGCAGTGCTTTGTGCTTTGAGCTTTGTGCTTACTGCTTTGTGCTTCGCACTTTGTCCTTTTCCGATTCATCTAAAGCACAGTGCTTCGTATTTTGGGCTTTTCCGGTTCATGGTCATCTGTAGCACTTTGTGCTTCGTGCTTTTGTGCTTTTGGAGGTGCTTTGAGATGTTCAACAATGTTCAACTTTTCCTTAGTTAGTAGTGCTCGGGCAATAAAATAAAGCAGGAGTTTACCTGTTTGCTGAATAAGGTGACACGTTGTTTTAGCTAATTTAGCTGCTTTAAGTGTGTTACACGCAAAAATACTTTACTAGCTAGAAAAAATATTTTTGTTATCAAGGTATTGATTAAACTATATACTGATTATTTTATTATTAAACATTATTAGAATGCTTTAGCTTTTCTGCTGAATAAAATACCTATTTTACGTTAATACAAGTGAATAAATTGATATGCATATCGTCCTTTGTGCTTTGGCATGAGCATGAACTGCATAGTGCTTTGTGCTAAAGCACAACAGCACAAAGCACTGTGACAAAGCACAAAGGACCCGTGTCCAAAGGACAAAGCACTAAAGGACGGAGGAGAAGGACCAAAAGCACAAAGCACTGCCTAAAGCACAAAGCACTAAAGGACAACGAGCATGAACCGGGCTTTATTCTCTCATTCTTGTATTCTTTACACCCCAATCATTTATCAAGGAGTGCTTTGCGAAAGAGTGAATCACACTTATTTTCGTGTGGCTGTCTCAATTTTAATTTAAGGTGGTGATTCCCTTTGGTCACATAAAGTCTGCACCATTATTACTCATTCATTACTTGGAGTTAAGAAGCCGTTTTATATCAGTATGCAGCTTGACATTTTCTCTTTTTAATGCATACCATGAAACCAATGTTGCTTTTCTAAATATTTTTAACACATTTTAGAAGAAGTATAATTTTCCAGATATTTTGCAGACTCAAGTAAATTTTTCGCGGTTATATCATTCGATACCTCCAACAAATAGCTGGGGACTATTTTTTATTTATTGTGAAATCGCTCTTCGTTACGGAGAAGTAAGCTGAAATGTGTGCGTAACCTGTATTTTGCCTACTTTTTCCAAATTTGTCAAGCTATTACTTTAGCTAGAAAGCAGTAATCGGGGCAACTAAAAAAACGTCCCTGGGTATATTTGTGCAGAACTCAATTGTTAAGTAGCAGCCCACCAGTTTGCATGGTGAATGCTCTATACAATCTTTGGGAAAAAATTGGTCGTGTTTTTGCAAAAACTACATTTTTCATGATAGCAGCATACGGGATAGCTGTTGGATGGAAGACGATCATCCATCGGATAATTTGCCCCTGTGAGACCTTCAGATCGACACCCTTAGTTTGATTTTTCGGTTTGTGTAGTTCAAGAAATGATGGATTATATATTTGATTTCTGCAAAAATGACAAGTTTTCGACGCCAAAACAAAAAAAAACAGCGATATCGCATGCTAGAGAAAAGCTAGAAGGTTGCTTTAAAAAGCAAAGATTTGAAGCTCAACGAGATCCTTCAAATGCATATAGTCATAACTTAGCTGCCGTCAAACTTTCAGAAATTGGGAAAAATTGGCCCTGATCGGAAATCTCGAATTTTTGAACCGGGATTGCGCGGAGGGTGTTAGAACGCTAAAAGAACGTAATTCGGAACGCGAATGCGCCGCCAACCAACAATTTGTACCCAAAAGGAATCACCACATTAAGTAAACATCATTAAAGCACAGTCGCATTCGTATCGTGCATACTTAGTGGAGTGCGAGTTGCAAGTTTGTGAAGGTTTATTGGGAGGCTACTCTGCAGTATGCAACAATGGAAAGGTACTTCTTGGAAAAAGGAAGATCAGATTTATCAGACCTCGCTCATGTATTCTGTGTTGTGTATTCCTTATATCAGGCCACATTGTGATCATCGAAGGTACAATTTTGAGAACGACATTAACTTAGACAAAAGTTGAACAGCTTAATGACACAGTAAATTGGTAGACATGATCAGTGGCAGACACCTTACGTACAGAAAAAAGTGCTAGAACTCATACCAGTTGGAGCTGGTGGTGTGACCGTATTTGATGAATTTATTGTAGGTTTCTGGAATTGCTCTCCGCAACTACAGACATAACATCCACGGAAATCAAAATATTCCCGACACCCTGGTGCATCACAAGTTCCCGGCTCTCCCAGATCTGGGCATGGTGATTTTGCTGAATAAGAAACAGTCTTCTAGTGAATTGAAATGAGTGAAATAAAATGAAACGAAATTTTAAAAAAGCTAAACATTAAATTCTCGTTAAAGAGACAAATTTTCTGACAAATCTTTTCTCTAGTTAACAGAAGCTTCCTATTTCCTACTTTCGTGCTTTGGTAGAATTAGAAGAGGTGGCAACGGTGGTTTATTTGGATTTCTTCCAGGGAAAGGTCGAACAGGACGACATTCACAGATGAGGCATCCGCGAAAGTCGAAATACTCTCGACAATTAGGCATGGTGCAGTCTAATGCTTGAGGCGGACAGCGTGACCCGTTACCTATAATATGCACGCATTGCATTATAATCATACGTTAACACTGGGCCAGAATCTGAGAGGAGTCTACCCGACTCTGACGAGGGGTCTACCCCTAAACAATTTTCAAAGTTTTGAGGGGGTCAAACCCTAAATTAATAGAGATTCAAATTTTTTTCCATTTTTGGCCAGAAATTTAGTCAAAAATGACGACTTTTAGCGATTTTTAAAAATTTTTTAAAGAATCGCTTTAGCGACTTACGAAACAAATTTAAATTTTTGGTAAAAATTGCTGACGTGTCTACCCTTTTCCCCTTCTGGACGAGAGGGTCTGCAATTTTTTTCTTCGCGCTGGGGTCTACCCGTTTTTTGTCGGTCTGGGGGAGTCCGCACCCCCAACATTCCTCCTCCACGTTATCCTATGATTATACTAAACAAAATCATGGATAAGTTGTTAGCCCAACAAGATTCTTTAGCAGAAAACAGGAACGTAGATGTATGCAACTGTTTTGATATTACTTTACTAGAAAAATTAACTATATAATTAACTATATAATAAAAGGAATGGAGTGGTTTCATCAAGCAGCTTGTGATTATCTGACAAATTTGTTGTGAAGTGAACTTTGTGCACTCTATAAATACAGCCATACAACCAACGGCGTTAGCTTTAAGCCTACTCTAATTCTGCAATTGCATTACTCTTGCTTGAAAGATTTCTTGTAAGTGTAACCTCTGTTATTACGTATAGCTTGTCATTTGTAACATCCACGGATTAATTACCAGAAGATCCCTGAGTTGATGTAATTGTGCTATCTGTTCCAGGACCTTCTTCTACATCAGGCGGTCTCTGTGGACCTGAAATGTGAAAAATACAACCCAAGTTTGCTACGCCTGAAAATGGGTACAGCTAAATAGAGAACTAAAGCAGAAACACTTTCGAGAATTTCGATAATAACGTTGAAATTTAATTTACTTGTTCTTCTTCGGTTGCGTCGTGGTTTCCCTAAATGTTATTACCGCACCGCGAGAAAATTAAAGAATGTATATGAAACCTTCATGACTCCAGGTGACAACGGATAGCGTTAATGTACGGTTATTCACACAGGCGCTTAATGCCGCAATCCCAGTAAATGCTGTGACCGTTATTAATCCCATGTAAGAGGCTATTATTCCTGTCGGCTTTCCTTCGCAATACAACTTCTGACAAACTTCTAGAGAGGCTCAAGAATTCAACGGATTCAGAGTTAAGGGGGGGGGTCGCGAATTTTCGACCATCTTTGATTTTTCTCATTTTCACATATTTTGTAGTCCCCATAGGTCCCCAAAACAAGACAGTTGCGTTCGTTGCAAAACATTCCCTATCATTCACAATAGTCCTCCAAAGGTGACCCCGACATGTGTTAAACATAGGAAAACGAAAAAGTTAGGAAAATTTCGCGGTAACCAAAAGTTTGAGCGCTGTGCAAGAGCAAACGAACTATAGCTTGGCAAAATGTTAATCTGGACTAGGTAGCGTGTTAATATCTATATGAGGTGTTTTTACGTTAGCTCAGTGAATTTCTAGAAATTTTCGAAGTTGGGTGAAGCCGGTTTTTACACAAATTTGATTTACAAAAACGTCACCAAAGAAATGTTTTGTCGTGGCCTGAACTAACCGTTTACTGCACAGATTTCGCGTATAGATATTAACACAATACACAGAGGTTCAATTTGCTTACGCAAAATCCATGCTGCTACTTGTGGGTAGTTCACACTTTTGGTTACCGCGTTGGCGTTTTGCCTCAAAATACTTATCATTTTCTCAATTTTTTGGATATAATGGTTCATAAGTCGGGTGAAAGCCGAGCTATTCCAACCAAATTCAGTGTGCCAGTTTGCACATATGAAAGGAAGTTCTGTGCTAAATTTCACTGCAATTGCCGGTGTTTAACTGTGGACGCATGCCTCAGTGTGATGACGGAGGCCTATAGTCAAAAAATGGCAAATTTTCAAATTTTTCAAATATAGCCAAAGTTTATATCAAATTGAAGCTCTCGATGTCCTGAACATTTTATCTTCTTGCCCCAAGTCTCTACAAAGCAGTATGAGAAAGTTAGAGGGCGTTAAAGTTTGAAGTAAATAACAGTCGGAAGGAGCTTGAACAAATCGTTCAAACGCCGCTTCTTGCTCGTTCTTGACGTATCATTGTCATTTGCACAGCAATAAATAGCCCAAGATAAAGGCTTCAATTTGATGTATTGACCATACCGTAGTCTTTTGTCAACCTATGTGTACACGTATTCGAAGCCCTTAGCGAGGCATAGTGGCGTAAATACTAAATTGTAGGGATTTGAACTGCAATATCTCTTAACAGGATTGACCCTGGACTCTAAAAATTTGTCTTGTTTTTGGACACATATGGGGGTATATTATACCCAAAAATGAGCGAAATCGGTCACTATAAAATTTGGTACCCGGCGACCCCCCCCCTTAAGGGGGAGAGTCCATTTTTCGTCATTTTTCAGACATTCCCCGGTCTCGCTGATTCTTACACGTTATTGTCCAAATGGTATATTTTAACGAGTTTTAAAAATCAAAGTCGTACATCTAACTGTTATTGAGTAACTGGGTATTAAGTACTTGGTATCAAATTTTAAACCTTCAAAAATTAATTTAAAAAGTAAAAAGACTAAATCAAAATTTTAATTTCACAGTGACACAGTTTAATATTTCGGCATTGATTTGCAGTTTGACAGCAAATTTTTTGGCACACACGAAGATGTGACAACTTTTCTAATTTCCTGTTTAACACATAAAATCTCAGCTTTGAGGTGAAATTACTCAATAACGGTAAGACTTACGGCTTTGATTTACCCGTTAAAATATACCATTTGGACAATGAAATATGTAAAAACTCGAGATCGGAAAAAGTCTAAAAAATGACCTCAAAAGTGGACTCCTCCTCCCCATTCGAACGAGATTGTTCTGTCCTCACTTAAATATAAGACAGCCCTCAACGCAACTAACGGTATATCATACGATAGCAGCAATAACTAAGCAGTAGTTCAAAACTAGATTTAAGATGCATTTTTATAGGACTTCATATTCGTCATTTCTTTCCCTTCCTTGGACAGTTACCGCGGCCGAACAAAAGCATCCCGGTCACGACCCGGAATAAAATGCATAGGCTGTCGCCGTTGACGATATGAACGACGCAGCGGCTGCTGAACCCCTAAAGGAGGATTGAATGGTTCCGGAGGCGTGTTGACAACAACCGGAACCCCAGCCACAGGACGGGAAGGCACGGTTAACCACGACCGAGTTAGTTCAGATTGTGAAGGGTCCTTTTTGGAAGAGTCAAGCCCAAGGATCTGATCGACGTGACGGCGCCAGATTTGATCTTCTACTTTCACTTGATAGCTGACAGGCCCAATACGTTACAAAATAGAACCCTGTGACCACCGAGGCTTGTTCCCCCTGTAATCTTTTACCCAGACCCTTTGACCCGGTTCAAACAGTCTAGCATTTGCCCAAGGAACAGTTCTTTTTCCAGTTTGATGGAGGGCAAACCAAAGATAATCGAGTACGAAGCTCCCGGTTGAACATACGCTTGGCAGGAGAGCCAACGGACTGTGAAAAGGGAGTTGAGCGGTACCCAAGGAGGAAATTGGACAGCTTCCTGTTAAGATTCCCACACTTGAGTTTGCTGAAAGTTCTTTTAAATGCTTGAACAAAACGTTCTGCGGCTCCATTGGTTCTAGGGTGGTAAGGAGCCGAGAATATTTGCCGGATGCCACAAGACTGCATGTATTCTGTGAAGACATGGGAATGGAATGGAGGACCGTTATCGGTCACAATTTCTTCGGGATTACCGAACCGAGCAAAAATGGGGCATAGTGCCGCGACAGTCGCTTCAGCTGATGTCGACCGCATAGGCACCACTTCTGGCCATTTGGTATGGCTGTTAACGATAATCAGCCATTTTATTCCATAAAAAGGGCCTGCGAAGTCCAGGTGTATACGACTCCAGGGCTTACCCGGGTCATACCAAGGAATGACTGGAGCAGTAGACGGGTTGGGTCTTTGCTGTTGACATCTGGAACAAGAAGCAGCAAACGACTCTATGTCTTTATCAATACCCGGCCACCAAATGTAGCTTCGGGCGACCGCTTTTGACCTGACGATGCCAGAATGAGTTGAGTGTAGTTCTTGTAGTAGAGTACTTCTGAGTAATTGCGGAACAATTACCCTGATACCATTGAGCAGGCAATTCTGTACGATGCAGAGCTTTTGTCGACAGCGATAGTAGGGTTTCAGCTCGTTCTTTATTTCAGTTTCTTTGTTAGGCCATCCAGTCTTTACATGTTCCAAAACTTGACTAAGTGTTGGATCGCAGGACGTTAATTTCGATATGTCTTTGTACGAAATTGGTAAGGTACTTTCTTCTAACAGTCGGACAGTGATGGTCGAAACCTTTGAAATTTCTCTGGCATCTTTCAACGGAAATCTTGACAAACAGTCGGCGTTACTATGATCTTCAGAACGCCGTAGGTAATCTTGAAGGTATAAGCCATTAAGAAAAGTGACCATCTTTGAATTCTTGCAGCCCCAATGCTGGAAGCTCCTTTGGATTCGCTGAAGAGGGATGTGAGTGGCTTGTGATCTGTGATCAATTCAAAATATCTGCCATACAAATATTGATGGAATTTCTTTACACCAAATACTATGGAAAGTGCCTTTTTCTCAATCTGTGAGTAATTTCCTTCACTCACATACAAGGTCTTCGACGCAAACGCTATGGGCTTTTCACTGCCATCTTCGTGTACGTGCGAAATCACAGCACCAATTCCGACTGAAGAGGCATCACAGGCCAGGCGGATTGGCAATCGTTCATCGAAATGTGTCAGAACAGACATCGAGGTAAGGGAGGTTTTCAGCTGTTCAAACGCGGAACTGTGCTCTTCTGACCATTGCCACGGCTCATCATTGCGCAGCAATCGATACAATGGTTCAACAAGAGTCGACAGATTCTTTACGAACTTACTGTAGTATTGCACACATCCAAGGAAGGATCGCAATTCTTTAGGATTTGAAAAAGCCGGCATTTGTAGTACTGGATCCAACTTTTTATTGGAAGCTTTGATGCCTTCGGTGCTGATAATGTGGCCCAAATATTCAATTTGTTGTTGCAGAAATCGGCACTTGTTTAATCTAAGGCGAATTCCATAATCTCGAAGACGTTGAAAAATTTGTCGTAAGTTGTCCAGGTGGTTTTCCAGATCTTTGCCGGTGACGACAATATCATCGAGGTAGCAGGCTACGTCGGGCAGTCCTTCCAATATCTGTTCCATTGTACGTTGGTAGATAGCAGGTGCTGAGCTGACTCCAAGGGGTAGTCGTTTCTATCTGTAGAGTCCCCGATGGGTGTTCACAACAATCATCTTCTTAGGCATCACGCAAATCGAGATTAGAAAATACTTTTCCTCCTCTAAGCTTAGCAAATATTTCTTCCGAGCGGGGAAGTGGGTATTGATCAACCAAAAGCTGTGGGTTTACTGCCAACCTAAGGTCCCCACAGATACGGACTTCACCTGACGGCTTCAGGACCGGCACAATGGGAGCCGCCCATTCAGAAGACGAATTTATCTCGGAGGGCAATAATGCCAAGTAGGTTGAGAGAGATTCATCTGCTCTTTGGTTCTGTTGATGAAATCTATACGTCTCAGCAATAATGAGGGGTTGGGGCCCGAAGTGCCTGGTTAAAGTGTCAATGATCTCTGGGTGAGTGGAATCACACGGTTTGATGGGAGCCAGTAAACTGCGAAGGAGCTGATAGGTATCCGAACCCATGCAGCTAATCAGAATCATTTTCTTTTTCTGATCATCTTCTATATCGTTTGCAGCAAAATATGCCAAACATCGCTCGACATAACTGTCCCACTCTTCTGATTCTGTATCAAATGCCTCAAGTTTCCCAACCGTAGGCATTGTTGTAGTCTAGTGCGCCAAATGTTCTGTCCTCACTTAGATATAAGACAGCCCTCAACGCAACTAACGGTATATCATACGATACCAGCAATAACTAAGCAGTAGTTCAAAACTAGATTTAAGATGCATTTTTATAGGGCTTCATATTCGTCAGAGATGAACCAGAAATTAGAAAGCCTGTGTTGTTACCTGCAGTAATCCAAGGAGCCGTAGTGGTTCTGAAATCAGGTTCTCTGAACGGGGTTGTCGCAAGATGTTTACTTACGACAACTGGAGTCATGTCTGAAAACATAGCGTGACGATTGTAACATAAACCTATATTTCACGTAATTTGAATTACTATTAATTAGTGAATTATCAGTATTAATGTAGTAAAAACAATTCACTTTCATTAAACGATTTCTACTATGTACTCTCAATTACGTATTTCATTTAACAGATGATAAAACACCGCCACCTGGTAAAAGATTGGAAATTACAAGTTGGAGCAATAAAACATTGAAGCATATGAACTGAACACCTCTACTAAGAAAAGAAGAATAAAAGGAAAAGGAATTATTAAGGAAAGCTAATAAGAAAAACTTAAGCTTTAGTTTTGTACTCGAAACCTACGGAGTCTATCCAGTTTACTTTAGTGGAACATATTTCTGAGCCAAAAATTAATCCTGTAGATTCAATAAGGTGCAATGACAGAGTTAGATAATGAATTAATGTTAAGGTTACGGTTATATATACGTTATACCTTAAGGTTAATAATATTGAAGGAAAAATATTAACCGAGAACAGCTGTGTTAGTTAGACAACGGTAAGAAGGTTCATTGAAAAGTTAAACCCATATTGGATCACAAGGACAGTAAAGATGATAGCAAGCAGCTAATGAAAGAGGGTGGCCTACAAACCGGCTAAGATCCATTTCAGTTAATTAAAGTTTGGAGAATGAATTGTTAATTTAATTGACAACGGATGAAAAGCATGTGACGGAACCACAAGAACAGGAACCAGTGGACAAGGAAAAATCAAATTATGAAATGGGAGAGACAAGCGACAAAGGTCGGTTTGCTTTTGCCTACCAAAATTGAAGTAGATCTGATTGTCATTTGTGAAGTTATTTCCTGTTTCTCCCTGATTTAGAACCCATTCATTTCCATTCCATCGAAACATTGGATCATGTACTGTTTCGGGATAGATTGTCTGCCAACCAGCAGTATATTCATATTCAAGTTGAATCTTCGATTCAGATCCGATATCATAATCAAGTTTATCTGTTGAATCGAGAGGAACGGTCGAAAACCAGAGAATGGTTTGTACAGATGGAGTCGTGTCCGGTGGCAACGGGGAGTTCGGGGAAAGACTCGTCAAAAGTTTTGATCTGGGAATAGCAGTGACTTCTGTAAAGCTAACAGTAGGCGAAGATTCAGAATTCTGGAAAGCTTTAAAACTTTGTTCAGTACGTTCTGTTTGACTGTTCAATTGATCATCCATGCGAACTGCCGTCGCCAGTGAAGTAATTAATGTGGAGTTGGCAAACTGCACACTTACTTGACTGCTGTCCTGCGTTGAAGGTTTGATGCCCGTTGATACAAACGTTTGGAGTGACTGCGTATTTTCTTCTACTATCCACTTGCTGCCATTCCAGCGATAAGAAGGGTTAGTTTGCTTTCTTTGTGTGTGATGCCCAGCTGTTAGTGGTGTGCCAGAATTTTCCAAGGTGTGTGCAGCTGTGCTACTTCGCTGAGAAGATGTAGGTGAGTCAGGTTCCTCATCCCACTCTCGTGAGATGTCAACACGCCTACTGGTATTCAGCGTGGTGGCATCTGCAGGATTTTGAAGCTGTAGATTGCTATGCTTTGAGTCTATCGCTACTCTGGATTGAGTGCCTCCTTGACCAATGAGATTAGTCTCAAATGTTGTGGATTTTGATTGAAGACGGTCTTCAGTCGTAATAAACTTAGCAGTCTGTGCATGACCTCCAAATTGTGACGTAACTATAGCTGACTTTGCAGTGTTTTCTTGATGTTGAACGTCTACGTGCTTCGATTCCATCATTTCAGGGAGCTTTGTGTCACCTTGCTTTGGTTGTACATCGATGTGCTTTGAAACCGTCAACGTCGTGTAATCTTTGTCGCATTCCTGCAATTGAATATGACTGTGTTCCGACTCAGTTAGTGAAGCGTCCGTTTCTGAAACATCGAATTTAATTTATTATCATCATCAGCATTTATGTTGTTGAAAAGGTGAGGCCAAAACAATTAGCAAAGATTACAGAAGCGTTTGTTACCTGATAATATGTCTATGCGTTTTAGTGGCGATTTATCTTCCAAATAGTTTGATAGCTATTTGTTTATAGCATTTTATAATTAGAATCAATGCTTATATATGTAATATTGTTAAATAACAATTAATAATCATAATATGAAGATGAAGTAACAAAAATCTTCTAATATAGAATAGAATTATGGTATATACCCATGCTCTTATTTATAGTAAAATTATGCAGTTATGGGACCAGATCCTACATGAATCCATCTTCTGAGCCCTGTGTTAATGTTGCATTAAATGTGTACAATCATTGAATGTATACATTCAATGGCCATATCATTGAATGTATATGTTACGTACCGTATGAAATATCGTACCGTATAATACGGTACGGCCAATTTTGTACCGTATTATACGGTACGTCCCGTATAATACGGTACGGATTTTTCTGTACCGTATTAAACGGTACGTCCCGTATTATATTGTACGCTTGGCTTTTGTACCGTATGTCTGTGATCTAAGAATCTGCTAAAGTAGGACTGGGTGAACTTTATGTAATTGTAACTTTAAACTTCAGACACCGTTTACTTCACAACTTTCTAGACTGTTGTTTATTGACAATATATTTAGTTTATTTTGATTCTAGTTTTATTCAAGAATGTTCTGGTTCGATTCTGTTCTTAGTTCTTGTTTTCACAATCGTGTCCTCGATGGCATCTTGTGTTGCATTGAAGATTGTTCTGTTTGCAACTACATCTAGAAGTGCGACATCTTCCTTGGCACGAACACTTCACAAATCCTTGTCCACCACCCATAGATTCTTCAGCAGCTGCTTGTCTTAGGGAAACCTCTGCATTTGGTACTTTGTCAATCGTCATGAAGGACGCCCCGGCTAGTTGTAATTGATCTCTTTGTAACAGAACTCTAAGGGCCTTTTCGCGCAGCGAGTTAAAGCAGTTAAAAGAGTTAAAATTAACTCAAACCTTTTCGTGCGCAGGGTTAGCAGAGTTAAACAGTTCATTTTAACTCTCCTGCAGGGTTAAACGAGCTAAAAAATTTTAACTCTACTCTTTTAACTCGCGCGCGAAAAGGCCCTAAGTTTTCCCGCGGTCGCACCAACCCGAAAAGCTCCTGGGCGCTCTTCGGCCATGACCACCACGATGATATTGCGTGGTGTGGATCTTCCCCTATCTACCTCATTACTATGGAATTAACTGAAATTATGTCAATTTTAAAGCAGTAGAACTAAGTACATCAAACTCATAATTTAGGTAACTAACTACATAAAATATAAGTTTAAAAAATATATAAACACGAGATCCCATACGGGATACCACTGTGGGAAATACAAAAATAGAAATAAATACTCGAACAAAGCTTGGACTAGCTTAGAATAACAGACTCTTAGATCACAGACATACGGTACAAAAGCCAAGCGTACAATATAATACGGGACGTACCGTTTAATACGGTACAGAAAAATCCGTACCGTATTATACGGGACGTACCCTATAATACGGTACAAAATTGGCCGTACCGTATTATACGGTACGATATTTCATACGGTACGTAACATATACATTCAATGGCCAAATCATTGAATGTGTACATTCAATGATTATTGTCATTGAATGTATACATTCAATGATAAACTTATTGAATGTACACATTCAATGACCTGAGTCATTGAAAGTGAAACTTGACACATTATTTCGCGCCTAATTTAAAGTTCAAAGCAACTTAAATATCTATAACGAACCAAAAAATTTTTTGTCTTCGATTTTGCTGAAAAGTTGCATATATGGACTTGCATTTCTTATCTAATCAGTAGTCAGTAAATGTGTATGAAGACGTGTATTTCTCACGTAATCAGTAATCAGTAGTCTTGTGCAACGGAAACTAACTTACTGATTACTGATTTTTTCCCTTAGTGCCACACCCCAGTTGCTTTCGCGATGAGGGGTAGTGCCATACCAAATTTTGTACTGGGTCCACGGTATGGCACTGAATAATTGCATATAGCAATTACCCGAGGCATAGGCAAGGCTACTGCCGGGGCAGAAGTGGCCACGCTGCTTTCCCCGCATCGTGGTCACCCGTTAGCTCCATTCAAAGGGGTTTCCCCCCATGACTGGCCAACTCCTTGAAGATCTCGGATAAGTACAGAATTTGTACTACAAATACAATTTGGGGGGGATGTTTTGGCACCGAGGTACCATACATATAATAATCAATTCCCTGTTGTCAGCCGACAACAGAGCACTTTGAGTTGCAAGATTTATGCTTGAAAATCGCAAATGGTAAAAGTTCACAAACGGATCCAGGATCCAAAATTTGGGTACCACCGCGGTCTAGGAGCAGGAGTCTGTATTTTTGACATAATGCCTGATGAAGGGCACATCAACATTTGAGTTACCCTAACCTTACTTTGGAATTCTCTCCAGGGGTCACTTTCCCTTTACCTTAATGCCATTGTTCGACGATATAACGCAAAACTTGCGTTTATAAAACCTGTCTTTCAGTCAACTGGTTAATTAATCCAATGGAGATTTTTAATACATAACTTCCGACTAAATAGTGTTGTGCGTCGGCCAAACAACGGTAGCTGTTGGCTGTAGATTTTAATCGTCTAAGGGTGTTGTGAAGTTTTCTGGGTGAACTTTGACAGAAAAGAAAAATGTACGAATTTTTATTGCAAAAAATAGGAAAAATAAGAATTTTCGATAAAAACCTGATCGCAATACAAATATTCAGCAAAATCGAAGAGAAAAATGTTTTGGTTCGTTATAGATATTTTAGTTGCTTTGAACTTTAAATTAGGAGCGAAATATATAGTGTGTCAAGTTTCACTTTCAATGATTCAGGTCATTGAATGTGTACATTCAATAAGTTTATCATTTATACATTCAATGACAATAATCATTGAATGTACACATTCAATAACTTTGCCATTGAATGTACACATTCAATGATTTGGCCATTGAATGTATACATTCAATGATTGTACACATTCAATGCAACATTAACATAACAAGCAGACTTCACTTTCATTTGGAGAAACTTTCGATTGGGTTTGAATTGAATATTGAACTAAGTGAAGTGTTTTTAAAGGTAAAGTACTAAGGAACTTAGCCAAATTCGCGTTTTATCGTAACTATAAATTAAAGCTGTCGAAATTAAGATTTCAAACCGATCCGCTCACAACCTCAACTATTACTTCCTCAGATTCTCTGAAAGCTCAGATCATTTGAAAGCTGTGGTCAAGGCACTACCTTGATATATATATATATATATATATATATATACATTCAGTCAAATCAAATATAAATTAAATATACAATGTATAAGTATACAATCCCTGCAGTCAAGCCCGTAAGTATGCCAAGCATGGGGAAGATGGTTAGTTAGTACTTTATTAATGGATACAGAATAGTTAGATTAAGTTATCAGTAAGGGAATGAGTTTAGATAAATTTCTTCTAAGGGGTAAAAAGAAAGGAAAACCACAATTAAGGTATATTTGAGCTGAGCTTTGTTCATTGCATACCAAGATTAAAGCTATTCTGGATCTTTGATGAAGTGACGTTTGTAAGGCCGTTGGTTGTAGGATTCGTAACCCATTCTTTGCCATTCCATCGATACTTCGGTGTCGTTGTACCGATATGGCGATTATTAGAATCGTCCTCAAATGGGGTTACTGACCAAGAAAGATTAAATTCATCAAATTTTTCCGTCGTGTGTTCAAGAATAGGCGTCGTTGTAAACCATAAGATTGTTTGCGTGACTGGTGGAGTCGTCTGTGGAGTAAAAGTCAAACCAGCCGATTCAGTGGTCCAAAGATTTTGATTGTTGGAACTTTCAGTACCTGTGGATAACGATGTGGAATCAGAAATGTCTGGAACAGTGCTAGAACCATGAAGTTGTGGAGCATTTCTTGAAGCTGACGGACTTTGGGACTGTTGTGTGTTATCTCCCACAACCCATTCGTGTCCATTCCAACGATAATTCGGATTCCTATTTTTTGTAGCTGGAGCCCCAGCAGATTTTTCAGTGACAGAACTGACTTCGGTAGTTTGTTGTGACTGCGATCTATTTGGAACAGTTTCTACTGGCGGTTCTACTTCGCCTTCGTCGTTCGGCTTCGACTCGGTCAATGAGGTAGACTGTGTGACACTGTTAAAGTGGGCATCACTCGCCTGCACTGGCTCTGCGAAGGGAGTGGTAAGTTCTGATGCAAGTGATAAGGGAACTGAACTAGTCATAGGCTTTCTACTTACATCTGGTACAAAACTATTTCTTGGAATGACAGTCGATGTAATAGAGTCTGTAGTATCAAATTCACGCGAATAGGAAATGCTGTTGGAAGTTTCGGAATTATGTGGTGAAACATCTTCATCTCCGCTTTCCTCTTCGACTGTCCATTCGCTTCCATTCCAGCGGTAAGTAGGATTGTTTCGCTTGTTTGGTTTTTCTTTGATTGAAGCCGGCGCTTCCGATATGTGATGAGATTCGAATGACAGTTGTGGCACTTCGGCTTCCTTTGGCGGAGCATCAGTTTGCCATGCATGTAGAGTTGTGGTAAGCACGTTGTTATTGTGGAGATCGAATAAAGTCGAAGTCACTTCCACAGGGGTTGAAAATGTTACCTCAGAATGTTGCAGTAGCGAAGACTTGGAAACATTTTTAGCACCACTATTTGAAGGGAAGATTTTAGGACTTGTAGATGTTTGATCTCTAAAGTCAAAAGTATTTCTTTCTTTAGAATCGGCCTCTGATAACGGCGATAAAGTCAAGCTGAATAATGTCTTGACAGCGTCAGTACCGCTTGCGGTGCCTGCAGGCTTAGATGTTTCAAAATTCACAGCGGCTGATGGCGTTCTGGTAGCTGAGGTGAATTTAGGCGAAAGTAAATGTTCAATGTCTTGGCTTTTTGATAATTTGTTCTCGACTGTTTCATCAATATTAAAGGCAGTTGTAGGCTGTTTTGGTAGGGAAGCACTAGAACTGGTGATAATCTGTTGATTACCCAAACCTGAGTTTAAAGGTAAAGTATTGAATACTGTAGACTGTGTGATGCTGTCAGCTGTTAACTCAACTTCGATTACTCCAGGACCGTCAGCATTGTCCGCTGAAGATGAAGAGATGGTGGAAAATTGCAGCTGTCTGGAAGACGACGGATGTGTCGTAGAAGACACTGTGCCAATCCGGCTGTGTGTCGGAGAAGGAGTTTCGCTGTTCTCCTTCAGCAGTAGTCCAGATGTCAATGTGGTTGGTGGAAAGTTGTCAATAGAGACCGTTCTAGGTAATGGTGTATGGACGGTGTCACCAGTCTGCTGTTTATCAGATATTGCTGAAGTTGGAGCTGAGGCTTGCGTGAAGTCAGCTTGGAGAGTTGCAGACGGAGCTTTATCAGTTAGACTAGAAATGGTTTCCGAATGACTAGACAGTGTGGTCAACCCAAATATAGGAAAGGGAGGCTTGTTGTTGTTAATTGCTGTTGTTGTTGCAATTGTTTGCAATCCTAAAGAATGTGAACTCTAGTGCGTTAGAGTAGAGCACACTGATTTTGAAACAGAAGCAACATTCGAAATTATAGATTACAAAATAATGTTTAAAATGCAAGCAGTACCAGCATTCCTATATTAATTTTGCTTACTTATGTACTAACGGCATTAATATAAATTGTGCGCTATTGTGCATCAAAAGTGCAAATTTGATCACTGATGTTTTCATTATAGATTTAAATTTAAAAATAGATCACTTAACTAAGCATTATAATTAAATTTTAATTAAAATAAAATTTGAATGGGGCAGGTGGCTGGCTGCCCGTTTAAACCTATGTAGTCCTCAAATAAGGTTTATGCATGATATCAATTGCTCGAATATTATTATAAATTATAATGCTACAGTTTTCATTATTTTAGTACAGCCACATTAAGATACGATTGTCCTTAGAATTATTTCATTGCCCAAATATTGGAGGAAACCATAGGTGTAATTGGGGGGGGTTTGGGGGGGGGGGGTAACCCCCCCAGCCATTTTTGAACCCCCCCCCCAGGAATTATTGGGGGCCCCCCCCCCCCCCCCCCCCCCCAACTGGGGGGGGGGGGGGTAGTCGCGCCGACGGCGCGAAAATTGGCCAAAAATTGGGCATTTTTAGGACAAATTTTGCAAAATTTTCCAAAAAAAGTCCAAATTTTTGGCTTAACGTGTTTATTATCGCGAGAAATACACGTTTATAACGGTTTCATGGACTTCTAGACTCAATATTGACCTTATTCTAGACTCAGAAACATGTTGGCAATCAAGTTTTCGAGTTTAAAAACACTGTCTAATGTCAAAATTACTTAATGATTTCATGTTTTTCAGCATTAGCAATGGCTGAAAATGCGATTTTTGACATAAAAATAGAAAAATTTTTTTGGGGGAGGTTTGGGGGGGTCGTGGGGGGGGGGGGTTTGGGGGGTCTAAAAAGGGGGCCCCCCAAAATTCCGGGGGAGGGCCCCCCCAACCAAAATCCCCGTTTCACCTATGGAGGAAACTGATATATGTGGTTTCTGGTTTCATTATAGATACGTGCCACAATTATATTATATCATATCTAATATATCATAACAATTATATCATACCGTTCTTTTCGTCTGGCACATCTAAGCTGCATTCGCAGATCAAACAACCGTTTCCATCAACCCGTTCTAGACAGCCAGATTGACTACATTGTTCCGGTGGAGGTGGACATTGGGCATCGTCTAAAACAAAATAAAATTATAATGCTGTCGGTGATTATTTAATGGTATAAGTGTTGGAAACAATCAACTTGTTTGATTAAATAAAATTAAACCGGAGAAATAATAACGCTTTCCTATTTAATGATAAGCTAATTCGGCCCATGTCAAGATAAAAGTCACTTTTTGATGCTTTCTAATCTACTAATTGTTTTTCTTGGAGCTTTTATTTTCATGGGGGTTCTTGGGGTTCTGGGGTTCTTAATTTTTTGTAGAGATTAGATCTATAACTATGTGTAGTTTCATTTTTTGATGGGGGTTCTGGGGGTTCTGGGGGTTCTAAAATTTTTTCAGGAGATTTGATCCTCTATTATCTAGTTTTAAATGTTGGCTGGAGGTTCTGAGGGTTAGGGAGTGCGGGAATTTTGTAAAGTGGGTTCGTTGCCTGAACGTATATCTATTGCGATCTTGTTCATCTTGTCGTCAGCATCCGATTGACACCCATATTGTGCACATTGAATGTTATTTCCACAAACTATTCAAATTTTTTAGTCTAAATTTGTGAGAGAAGCCAGGAGGACCCCCCCCAGTACACCCCAGTTTTATGCCACATATTTGATGACTAAGATACAAATAAACACAATATAAACATTTCGTGACGTAAAGTTTCAGAAAGAATAGATCCGCAACGTAGTCTCGTAGCATAGTCATCGAGTGCTGGATACAAACGCATGAAAAAAATTGAGAACCTTTTTTTCTAATGGGATTCTAATCTTGACATGGGCCGCTAATTCCAACGTAAACTAATGGAGATGCAATTAGCTGGGTGAGTAGGTTACACAAACATTACACCAAATGATCATGCCAAGGCCATCACCAGTTTACCTCCAGTGCATTGCTTTCAGTGGGAGGTTCATCATTTTCCGGCCTTCACCGCATTTTCTCCTTCACCGATTTTTTTATATTCGCATGGGTCCACAAAACAAAACGGTTGCTGGTCGCTAACCTGGGCCCCTTCGTTCATACAAAGCCACCATATATGACTTCGACATATTATGTTAAACATAGTTTACATAATTTTTTGCTTCCAGTATATAATTGGAAAGCTGTATAAGAGCAAATGTCTAAATGTCTTTATCAGAGCCTTTGTCGTGCACAAGGTAAATTGGGTTCCAAGTGTAGGATCAAGTCTAGATTGAAAATACTAACTCATGTCTGACTAGCTCGCAGAAGTCATACAATTCCAAGCGGCTACCTGAGGAACTCATGTCTTCATAGAACTAAAAATCTAGCCCAGCACAAGCACCCCAGTATGCGGATGTCATTTTGGGTATACAGGCTACTGGGGCCTTAAAAATGTTTCGGGTAAACTGCAAGAGCAGATGATGGCAACTGTCACACACAGTATAAAAGTTGCTTTCAAGAAAGGAAAAATACACTACTTCTAAAGGGGTCAAAATGCAGAGTAGTAAGCGCATCAAAATCAATTAATTATTTGTTATCCGCCACTAAATTGTGAAACTAACAGTTCTGTAATTCCAATAGTAAAAAATTTAATGTTATTCAAGCAATAGTATAAATCAAAACTTAAGAATAAGCATCACAGAAAAGTGCAGAAAGGTGTTGTAGTAAAGAAAAAGGTGTAGAAAGAAGAAAAGGTGTTGTAAGAAAGAAAAGAAGAAAAGTCGGAAATATTGGTGGTGCTGCTTTTCCCGAAGCCTGTAGTTGCAGTTACACAAACCTTCAGTGATGTTGGACAGGGCGCTGATAAAAGCTTTAACACAGGCGCAAACCACTTTTGTGTCAATTTGAACTGTTAAGCATTGCGGTGGTTGATTGTGGCAAACATAAGATGCATCTGGATTAGCTGAGTGAGCTGTTGTGCTTCGAGAACTAGTTTGATAGAAGTAAGTGGTATCAGGACCAAGTAGTACATCCTCATTTAGCAACCAGTCCGGGCAAACACAAACTGATGTCCCATTTTCTGTCTTGGCGGTTGAGCAGGAGTAGTGCTCTTTGTTGCAATTTAGTTGCAGTTTGTGGCGCTTTTCCAAGCTTTGTGACTGAAGCGTGCACGCACAGAAGGGACATCTTTTCTCATGAAACATTTTAATGCAACCAGAAGACGCGGTCGTGCAATTTAACGGTGCGCATAGAATCTTCTGTTTTGACACCGTACGACTCGGTTGCAGTGATATTTTGCCAATTCCCAGGATTTTCTCGCCATCGAATTCGCTGATCAGTGTGTGATTGTCATCGAAATGAAGAGGACAAGCGCAGGCGGGACACTCTGATTCGGTGATGACAATTGCACAATCTTTGTGAAAGCAGGAAACAGGAGGGCATTCGGAAACTATGACACCAATTTTTTTGAAGTTGCCCAAGATTTGACTATCAGCCTCCACCAACAGTAAAGATTTAGAGTTTTCTAAAGCCGCAAATGACAGCTGACGATTGTGCACTGTTGTTTGGTTCTGCTTAGGCATTGAGGTGTCCACATTCTCGGGAATTGGATTGTTCACATCTATCGTTGACCCAGACGATGATGATGATGATGATGAAGATGAAGATAATGATAAAAATGACGACAAGGTAGACGACATAGCAGTAACAGAAGGCACAGTTTGAGATACAGATGGTGAAAAAGTTGTTGTGCTGTTTGACAAGTGAAAAGCAGAGGATGTAGCAACAGTTTGCTCTGATAGTGTGGAGTGCATAGCTTTTGTGGTCAAATAAATTATGACACTGACATTGTGCTTTCTTGGAGTATCACTGGTCATTCCAGTAAAAGGTGGTGTAGACCACCCCGGTTGAGGGGACACTGGTTCTAGCTTGTTGAAGGCTGACTTTGTTCTAATAAGATCTTCTCGTTCTGTAAACTAATAAAAAGTATACATTACTATTTTTTGAATATTAGAAATAGAAAACCAGTTATAGAAAATGATAAAATCACTGAAAGCTATGTGACAGAAATGCTAGATTTTTAAGATATGTAAAGCAAACCGAATATATTAATATTTTGTCCTTATGCTTACAAAGACCGCATTATAGCATTAGCTACTTCGAAATTAGCTACTTCGAAAAGAAATTTTCACCGCAATAAAGTGTGTCTAGGTAATTAACCTTTTTCAGGCGTTGCCTTGGCATCTTCCGGACTGCAGACACAGGCTGGACATTTGCCCGGCTGAACCATTTCAACGCAACTGTCTCCGCGAGCAGTGCAATTCAAAGGAGCACACAGAAGCTGATTGGTCAGCAAATCCGTCTCAATTTCCGGGAACATTCTTCCCGTCGGGGAACTTTGATTTTTCTCAACAGCAGGAGCAAATGCGGATAACAAGTTAGCAGCATGTGGTTTTTTATGCTTAGTGAGTTCTACAAATAATGGAATCAAATGCTGGATTGCGTTGAACTTAATAATTACAACTTATGAACTTATGAGTTAAATTGCAGCTTCGCTGCTTTATTAAATCTCGTCAAGATATATTAAAAATCTCCAAATCTGCAGCGCATGCATGCATTAGTCATTTGTTCTGATTTCTGTTCATCAATCTTCTACGGACAATACTACTAAACGGGATTTTGCATTTCAAGCTATATACATTGCAACGCAAACCTGTAGACTTGGTCTTAAATATTGCGGACATTGGACAGCCGCAAACAATGCAACCATCAGGTCCCTTCATTTCAAAGCATCTATCATCACGTTGAAGGCAATCTACTTCAGGGCATGAGTTCCCTGTCAAAGTTTCAACTTGGTGCTTGTGACCTATATTTTTAAAATTTAATTTAAAATTTAAAATTCTTATTTGGTAAGCTATCTATTTATCTAAGCATATGATAGTAATGGAACCAGGTGGACGTTTTTACCGGGTCATTGAAAAGTTCAGACCCGGTAGTAGTAACCAACCCTATTCCATCTCTACCACATACTTACATAAGAACCGTTTAACAGGCAGTGCCACATTTCATGCTTGCAAGTGAGGTAGACAACACATCTCTGTAAATTGCAATTTTAAGATGCGACGTGAGATTTAGTATAAATGTGTAAAGTGTAAAGTGCCGGTAAATAATGAGCATGAAAATCTAAGCTAATTGGAATCAGCTAACTGTGATGTCACCCACAACCGTGGTTCAATTTGAATCTTACATACACGACTCCGATTCCAGAAAATCTGAGCAGACACAAAACGGGCAGCCGCCGTTTGACGAAAGCTCGAAGCAAGAAGATCCATGATCGATGCATTGATTCACAGAACATTCTTTTATTGAATCAGCTTGAGTATGAAATGTAATCGGAGCAGGTTTAACAAGGTTTACCGATGAAGCTCTTCTAACTTGAGAAGAATGTTCCAGAGAATTGGAGTGAAACGGTCCGGGTCTTAAATACGTTGATGTTGCAGGAGAAGCAGATGATAACGTCGATAGAAAAATTGGCTCGGTAATTAAAGGTTCCAAGTCATAGTCGACATTAAAGTTATGGGAAATGACCTTGCTTTGACCGCTAGGTTCTACAGTCTCGTACAGTGACAACTTTTCGATGTGCAAATGGCCTGAAGGTACAGTTGAATGCAGTGGATCTTCGATAAGGTCAACATTGAGAAAAGGATTGGAACTGGAAGGTATTTCTTCAAGTACACTGGTACTAGAAGAAATGTCTCCAGTGTACTCATCGAAATAAAACGTACAGGCGCAAATAAAGCATTCATTTTCATCGGCTACTTCAAAGCAACCGAGACCTTTGAGGTGACAGTCACTGTGTGGACACCGCTCTGTAGAGATAGTTCGATGATGAACTGGTCCAAAACCGCTACGGATTGTAAGTAGTTCAACTGTTGCTGAATTCTGGCTGAATCCAGAGATGCTAGGTATGGAAACAAATTCAGGGACTACAGGACTAATTGTTGGTGTTGGATTTATTGTTTCAGAATCTATTCCTCCAGTCAGGATTCTCTGATTTAATGATGACAAAATTGTTTCAACTGCTAACGTGGATCCGCTGGTCGGTTGCAGATCCAAAGAGAACTCCATAATTGTTGCATCGTCGACAGGCTTCGTGAGCGCTAAATTGATCATATGAGCATTTATCATACGTGTGCTTGGGTAGGGGAGGATTGGAGAGGGGTGTTTATGTAATTAGACTGGTCCCAGACTGGTCCCTCACATTTCCAGAATCCGGTTTTTTTCCGGTCCCTCATCTCACTCCTCTTCCCAATTTTCCTCTTACATGTGTGTGGTAAATTTGATGCAAATGTGTCGATAATAAGAAGAATATCTAAGAAGAATAACTTAGAATATCTAAGTTTAAAACTAGCTCGGTCGCAATGAGCTTTCATTTACTACTAAAATTACTTGTTGACACCGAAACTATTCAGTCTTTGTTTAGCCTTACGACAAAAGGATTTAGCAAATTTAGACATTAAAGCTTACGATCGATTAATCTAAGGTTTAGTGCAGATATATATATATATATATATATATATATATATATATATATATATATATATATATATATATATAGTGAAACCAGATCGTACATTATCCAGTAAACGAGGTGAGTGGAATTTTGACTTTGCGTTCCCTTCACAAGTTCCCTCATCTCACTCCTCTTCCCAATTTTCCTCTTACATGTGTGTGGTAAATATGATGCAAATGTGTCGATAATAAGAAGAATATCTAAGAAGAATAACTTAGAATATCTAAGTTTAAAACTAGCTCGGTCTCAATGAGCTTTCATTTACTACTAAAATTACTTGTTGACACCGAAACTACTCAGTCTTTGTTTAGCCTTACGACAAAAGGATTTAGCAAATTTAGACATTAAAGCTTACGATCGATTAATCTAAGGTTCAGTGCAGATATATATATATATATATTTATATATATATATATATATATATATATATATATATATATAGTGAAACCAGATCGTACATTATACAGTAAACGAGGTGAGTGGAATTTTGACTTTGCGTTTACCTTGGTCACTTCCGATCTCTTCAGTTTCCAGCCATGCTTCTTCTGGACACAGACAAGTGAAACAATTATTGCTCCGAATAACGGAAACACAAGGATTGCTACAACTTCCAAGTTCATGTTCAGGACAAACTTCCACCGAGTTCTGGTGAAATTGAAAGTTGACAGGCTGATCGAACGGCACTGGCGGCTCGATTTCAGCTAAGAAATTTTCTTGATTGTAGTCAACACTTGCTGAAATTTAGAGTTTGTACGCCTTACCGTCTATACCTTAAAAGTACTAGAGTTTGCGTTATCTGTTTTAGCTAAACTGTTCTTTTGTAGATGTGGGTGGACTGTTCGAAAGCAAGCCAGAAATGTGGCACTACCTGACTAAATAAGAAACAACAACAATAACAACAAGAATTATTTTATAAGGATGATTATGATTCAACCAATTAGATAATCATTAAATATGAATCGAAATAAAAAACATTAACAGTAAAAGTAAGAAAGTATAATAGAAAATAAGCTGAATTTTAAAGAATAATCTTATAGATGAAAGAAGAACATTAAAATGTTTTTTCAAAAAGATAGAGATACTATTGATAGCAAAGTTACAAAATAAAATTGAGGAAATAGGAATTATAAGAGAAACTCAAAATCATAGAAAGAAACAAAAAAGAGAATTCTCTGAAAGAATTTTCACGAAACATTTTCTGAAAGAAAATGAAGAAGGTGCAGTGCAGGTGCCGAGATGATTCAACCCATTAGATAATCATTAAATATGAATCGAAATGAAAAACATTAACAGTAAAAGTAAGAAAGTATAATAGAAAATAAGCTGAATCTTAAAGAATAATCTTATAGATGAAAGAAGAACATTAAAATGTTTTTTCAAAAAGATGGAGATACTATTGATAGCAAAGTTACAAAATAAAATTGAGGAAATAGGAATTATAAGAGAAACTCAAAATCATAGAAAGAAAAAAAGAGAATTCTCTGAAAGAATTTTCACGAAACATTTTCTGAAAGAAAATGAAGAAGGTGCAGTGCAGGTGCCGAGATGTTACCAAGAGTTGACGCATCTACAGATCTGAGGGAACAGTTGCAGACAGGACAGTCTCCCAGAATTTGAAATATACAGTCTTGTGAGCACTCCGTCAAGAAAGGACACAAGTTTTCTGGAGCTGATGCCGGAGGCAAATCCACTGCAAAGAAGGATTACATGCAGCAAAATAGCTTTGCATTCTCAAGTGATTTGATTCAGTTTGAAAATAATAAGTTTGTTGCAGAGCAAAGCAACTCGGTGAAGGTTTATTCCAAGACTCACTTTCTAGTTCCATATACACGTATTTAAGTACCCAATACGATCACATTATTCTATGTCTAGAATGATTACATTACTGGTACAAATCCCGTTACCACAAAGTTAAGCCAAGTCAAGCTTTCAAGATCAGTCAAAAGATTCAGTCAAGTCAAAAAAGATTCAGTTCTCCAACTCAGTCAAATTTTACGCAATACTGGCTGTGGAATCCCATAATATAAGCTATATACAGTTATTGCTAAAACCTCTGATTATACTGTGATTAGTCAATTATATATGATAAGGTGATTGATAAGAAACCGATCTTTGAGTTGCTCGTGAATAGCATATCACACTGACACCACTCCAAACCGGCGTTTGCCACCTAGAGTGGGTAGGACTAAAAAGATTCAGTATAATGAGGATAAAAATTCTCAGCATGGAAGAGTGAGCTTATAAACCGAAATTTGTGTCATTGTGTGGGATTTCACTTCGATTCAATGCAATGCCTTATCTCAGAATTTTAAACTTTTTATTTGAATATAATTTAAACTTTTTCGAATTGTAAATAGCCCAATGTTTACCTGAAGATTTCGACAATGACTTAGTGGCATTTTGGGGACAGGCACAACTGGGACATCCATTGTGGCCAGAAACTTGAACACAGTCTTGATGTAGAGCTTTACAATTGATACTCGTACTTGAACAATCTTTGAAGGATTCTTGCAATGTTAGTGCCATAGTTTTCCTTGATATTTCTTTGAATCAAATAAACATGCCAATAAATCAGTTCACCAATGATATTGGTTCATATTATTGGACCAATTATGTTAAAGATTGACTGTTAATGCACACGAGGGAACACTACACATAAAAGTTTAAAATTAAAAGAAAACATTTAGACAACAAATATAAGCAATTACAAATATGTAGATGAGATTAGTCCGTACTCTTTTATATATTTGGAAGGTTTTCAACAGGTCCAGACTTTCATTATTTTTCAAATAAATGAATTACATTTTAGAGTTTTCGCTGAAGGCTCAAGTTTTTTATCTTATTGCAAGACGGATCTTTTGACTTGGGATTTAATTTAATTTTATATTTTTGGAAACCACTTTCCTACCGCTGAGAAATGATTCCCCTAGCATCTGTGCCATCACTTTTTGTCAAATACAAAAACACAAATTTGCGAGCCAATGATAATACTTTAATAGCTCTTTATTTGCTTCCCTTAATTTGGTCACAGCCCTCACCAGAGTTTACATGACTATACCTTTACGACATCGGTGATCGCAAGCTTCTCGTGATTCAAAATTGTTGTCATTACCACCACAACCTAAATTAACAAAATATTAACATTAAAGTGCTTAACACAAGCAGGCAGTATATATATGGCATATATTCGACATTTTAACAAGATTAAAGAAATCTTCGTGAGAATTCGAACCATAAACGTGAAATCAATTTTAGTGTCATTGCGCTGCCAAATGTTTTGATACAACAGCTTTACTACCTAAGTTAATTTAAAGATCTAAACAAAAGGAGCATACCAGTATAAACGAAAGGTCTACAGATGTTGGTATCGGTATCGTAATGCCATCGTTGATGCGACTCCGTGCAGACTCCAGGGTTAACTGGATGTTGACAAATATCATCAGGCAACGGAACAGCTAAATAAATGTTATTAGATGTATATAACAATGGCAGTATCTTAAACACATATTTCGACGACGGAGATGCTGTAAGTTGACGAGCGTCGACTAAAAATCAAATCTCAAAACCAATCTCAAGCGTAGACGGACACTGAAAGATGGACACTATCGGTTGCGTAGTAGCGTCGACATTAAATGACACTGGTAATCAAATGTTATTCGCGCAACATTAGCAATTCCTGTCAGAAGAGGAAATCAGGCAGTTTTCAAAATATTGCTTACCAGGACACTGAGCTTCGCATGAGTGCTTGGAGGGAAAATTGTTTCCGTTGCCCTCACAACCCGAATAGATGAAGAGTTCGCAGTGGCGAGAATCCTGATTGAAAAACCTAAAATATTCCTAATCTAAATTCTGACGTTTGATAAAAATTAAATAGCGTTAGACTGGATTTCTCCTAACTAAGTTCTAAAAATCACAGTTGGGAATTTTAAAATAAAAATTGATTGAAACTCTGTGAACTTATTATGAAAAGCTCTGAAACTCTATTTCCTGCAGTGATGACAGTTTGCAAATTTCAAATGATATTGCAGAACGCATAAAATTTATTTGTACTTCAAAAATTACTATTGTGTGCTTTACCATCTCTCATGACGCTCAAAGCAGGTTCCAGAATCCCTAGGATGAGAGCAAATATTGACCGGTGGCAGAGGCTGAGTTTGAGTCTCTGTGACCGGCAATGGTCCTTCAAAAGGTTGTCGAGTGTGTGGCGTTTCTGGAGCCGGTTGTCTGAACGGTGTGGTGATCGTTGAGCTCGCAGTGGTATCTGTTTCAATGTCCACAGCTGTTGTTTGCTGTGGTATTGTTGGATTAGTTGGTGTAGGCGGTTCCAGTTCGGTTACAAATGTTGTTTCTGATCCTGGAACTAACCGAGTAGGTTGGGTAGTGCTAGGAGCCGGTCTTAGTTCAATAATTTTGGTAGTTGGAAAGATGGGAAACGGTGGCTTAGCTCGGCTAGTTCCAAAGTTGGTTGCGTCCTCAGTTAGCGTTAGCGTCGCAGTAGGGAACGTTTGGGTTTCAAAATCCGTTATTCCACCTGCAGTAGTTTTTGTCTGAGCTGTGCTTGTATCTTGTCCATGCGAAGTTTCCCAGAAAGTAGTAGACACTTCCTCACCAATAGTCCTGGACTGAATTGTCTCTTCAGTGCGTGGGAAAACAGGGAATGACGGTTCGTTTGTTGGAAAACCTGCAGTTGTTGGCACAGTAGGCTCAGTCCGCCCTTGCAGTTCAGTATTTACTCTTGTTTGGATAGCTTCTGTGTTAGGAAACAGAGGCTCGTTTGTTTGATGATCGGTAATAGTAGTTCCTGTTGGAAAAGTTTGTCCTTGAGAAGGCACCCGGAACTGTGTCGTTCGATCTTCTTCTTCCGAGCCAGTAGTTTCATGCTGAACAGGAAATGGTTGGGTTTGTGGTCTCTCAGTCCGATCAGTCTGGTGGAATCGTTCAGTCGTTTCTGGCTGTCCCGTATTAGCTTGCGACGGTTCAGCAGTCGGAAAAATGGGGAACGGCGGGCCCTGTCTTGTGGTAGTTTGAGAAGGTAAGCTTTGAGTAGCTTCTGTGGGAAATATTTCCCCAGAAGGTCTGGGAGCCGTACTGGTTCTTTCAAATGTAGGACCACCTGTATGCCCTCCTGAAGTTTCACGAGGTTGTGGAAACAGGGTTGGAAATCCGTGATCTGTGGTTTCCTGTTGTTCTGAACCTCGACTTGTAGGACTTCCGGTTGGGATAACTCTGGTCAGAATTGGGAAGGGAGGAGTGGGTCTCCCGCCACTTGACTCTTCATTTCCAGCACTGGTTCTCTCTGTTGGCAACGGTGGCCGTTGACTTTCATTTGATGGTTCCCCGGGAGATCCAAATTCGATTATAACAGTTGTTGGAGTGCCTAGGGGTGGCCTAGGAGTGCGGCCTGGAGCTGAGCCGAACGGGCTCTCCGTTGTTGGCACAGGACCCTCTCCAGTTTGAATGGAGAATGCCAGCTCAGTCACGTGATTAGAATTTCGGGTTGGGGGACCTGGGGGATCCGGAATTTCTTCCTGTTCGTCTGTGGAAATGAAAGGCTCAAAAGTGGCTTCAAACCATGGTGTGGTAATTTCGGGTTCAGTCGTCGTCTGCCCGAATGGCAAAGGAGTCGTTTCCTGACCGCCTGGGGCCCCTCCTCCAGTCGGCCTTCCTGCCGATGGCTTGTCCGGTTCTCCAGGCGCTCTCTCTCCGTTTGCCGCAGGTTGTCTGTCTCCGTCTCCGGTTCCCGGAAGTCCTCCTTAAAACACAAGGATAGGTATAAAAATAATGCGATGCCAATTAATTTGATAGACTAGATTGATAGATAGATATAGATGGATGATAAATAGAGATTTGATTTAATTAATTTGATAATGTAATTCTGTGCAAACCCTCTGTACCGTTGTGCAAACCCTCAGAACCGCTATGCAAACCCTCAGTATCGCTGCGCAAACCCTAAGTACCGCTGCGAAAATTACAAATACCGCAGTGCAAGCAAACCATGAACAATGCAGTAAATTTTAAAAATTTTAAAGTACTATCACTTTTGGAAAAGCATTCAATCATTGGTTTGCACAGCACTACTCAGGGTTTGCACAGCGGTACTATGGTCTGGTTTATTTATTTAAAAAAATTTTCGACTTAATTCTGCTCATCAGTTAGCTCAGCTCACAGATTTCGAACGAATAAACAATAGCAAAAACTAAAAAGCTAAATTTGGCGCAATATTTACCGCAAAGGCTTTGGCAGTCTTCTAGTCGTCGAAAGTTGTTCTGGTTTCCGCCACATCCGCCATAAAAGAAGTACCTGAAACAGTCTTTTATCCTTGCAATTTTTATCCAATCCTTTTTAAAGTTTTATGCTTTCAAACACGTCGTCAATGCTGGGACCAATCAATTCAATCATCAACCAATCCAATTTTAATACAGGCTGGAATTTGGCTTTCGCTGCAAAGTAGGTTTCAGATTGAAACAACAAAATTAAGAATAATATGAGAAGCGTCCTATTCTCTACAATATATTCAAACGATTCCTTTATCTCACGTCTCGCAGTGACCAGTGTCGTTTGAAATTTCGAAATAGTCAGGAGAAATCAAGAGGAGGAGAAGAAATTCTGCCAGGTTGTGTTGTCAGTAGCAATGATTTTTAATTGGATTTGCATCTAGTTACAACTAAATTACAATCATCGATTTGCTACGTGTATAAAGTGTTGCTGTTATACACTTCTTAACTCCAAGGAGTTTCACGCACCTGCACTCTCCAACATCTGCATTGTAATAGAATCTCAGTTCGTAACTATCACACGGGCCTCTGTTTTTAGGAGAAAAGCAAACGGAGGGTGAAAGACCAAACGGCGTTTCTGAAATCGTTGTTCCCACTGTTTCAGTGTGTCCCGGTGATTCGCCGAAATCATCTGAAGTCGTTATTGGTTCCGTTGAGTCCGTTTCCGTTTCCGTTTCGCTGGCAGCACTGAATCTTGTTGATCCGAAATCAACATCTGTGGAAGCGTCATTTTCTGTTTCTTCTGCTTCTGATGCATTCTCAACTGCCTCATCGGTTGTTGACTCTTAAAGTAATGTTCAGGTTAAAATAAAACAGGCTGAATTAAAGTTCTTCGGGAGAATGCTTTTAGTATAATGAAATTTTAGCCCTCAGTAAGACTTCCCAAGAAAAACATAAACAGTCGAAAAAATACTAGTTTCACGTGATAATACTAATTTCCAAGTCATACGCCGGTTATTAAAAGTTAAAACGGTTCAGGTTCATCTCAGGTTTTGTATTAGTTTTGACCACAAGGTTGGAGAAGCTTAGAGAAACGTGGAAACGGAGGCAATTAACTTTTTATGATAAAATATTCAATCGTTATATATTAAAAGTAATTATATAAATAATTTTTATCCTTTAAAGCAAATCATAAAGCCCATGTCACCCGTTTTGAAGTTTCACAACCGGAACAAAAAGTATCAGAGGTGGTAAACTAAGTAAATTAATAAGTTAATTAATAATTAATGTTCAGGAATTAAGTTTCTCATTATTGCGAACAAACAATATAAACTCTATTGTATTTTGGCCTCACCGAAAAATTTGCATAATCGTTCACAGGCTTGTTTCGTCAAGAAATTATTGCCATTCCCTTCGCAGCCTCCATATGGGAATGCCTTGCACTCATTATCAAGAGGGTCATAGTTCCTTAAAATACAAAATGCCACTAACAAAAATACACAAGCCATCTCAGAAATGCATTACAACTACTCCATGCAAAGTTGAATGTTTCACATTCATTGTGAGGATAATTAGCAGCATTCTGAACAAAATAGCTTTGTATTAGAAGTTACGACAGCATAAATTTTCGCACTGGAGCAAGCAACCGCGAATATTTACAAAGTTCATCTCTTAAATGTGGTTTGAACGTGTACATGTAAACTTCAACAACCTTACCAATGCTTAGCTAAAGTAAAGGACTTATTAACTTTATCGGTGACAACGACGACACCAAAACCCAAAACGTGACGTACAATAATCTAGCAGCGATGCTTCAATAGTACATAATACATAAGAGTATCACAGGTGTATGAGAGGTGTCGTACTCTCATGTATTATATGCGCGACACATCCTCTGCACGCTAACGGCTTAACCCTCCCGCAAATTGGACCCTACACTTCAAAATAAGTTCTGCGCTAAGTTGGTGTTCTAAAACTCAAAAACACAACTATAGTACGACCAAAAATGTATGTACAAATTTTATCCGTTTATAGCAGCCTAACCTTTGGAGTTAACCTCAAGAATGTATGTTACGTACCGTATGAGATTTCGTACCGTATTAAACGGTACGTACCGTATAATACGGTACAACTTTTTCGGTACTGTATTAAACGGTACGTCCCGTATTATATTGTGCGGTTAGTTTTTGTACCGTATTGGCAAAGAACTGAATACTGCTGTTAAATAATATCAAGAGTACATAATACCTAAGAGTATGACAGCAGGTATACTCTATGTATTATAAGGCTGCTACATCCGATGCGCGCTATCGGCTGACCCCCCCCCATAAATTGTCAAAGAAATTCGCCCGCTATGTTTACACGCAACAGACGCACTTTGAACCAACTGACTAGTTGTGTTTTCGAGCTTTAGCGTGCAAACATAGCGTTCGAATTTGCTTTGATAAGGGGGGTCTGATTTATTGGGGGGGGGGGGTAAGCCGATAGCGTGCAGAGGATGTAGCGAGCTGATAATACATAGAGCATGACATTTGTCATACTCTTATGTATTATGTACTCTTGATAATATTAAGTAAAACAAATAATACAAATTTTGCAGTTTTGCTACAACAATAGCGTCTCAAGATGTCGCTTCAGACAAAACCATTTTTTGAATCCGGTTTTCGCGAATTCCGGCAATTGAGTTCATTTTCAAGAGTTCTTTCTATCCCAAAAGTTGTTCAGCTGTTAATCCGTTAGCCTGCAGAGGATGTGTCACGCTTACTCTTAGGTATTATGTAATCTTGGATGCATATATGATGCCCTACTGCACGGTCCTCAGAAACTGCAAGTAGCCGCATATGCATATATGCATATGCAAACTGATGAAAGAAGAAATGGCGTGTTAAGAAAAGTTTGGACTGGGAAAAGTAGACTTCAATTCCACGGTATTTGACTGAGCAGCCTTCACTGCACTAATTGTCGAAGTTTAGCGGTGGTGTTTTTGTTTTTGTTTGTTTGTTTTGTTTTGGTTTGTGTTGGTTTTGGGAGGGAAAATGGGGGAAAAAAGATAAAATAATGTGGAGAGAAAGAAAAAAAAAAAGGGAGGGGTTTATATGCATCGCTAAGCATGCATAATTTTGAATTTGATCTATTCAAAAACTATAAATTCAAGAAACATTTACCATCTCTGAGTGAGGGACGTGCAAGGACCGGCGTCAGGAGGATCGATACAATTAGAAGCTGGTGTCGTCCTGGGAACCACTATTGCTGTCGCGGCCACTGAACCATCTATACCTAAAACAGACAACGTTCATACAGAACCTCAGTATAATTCCATAAAAATGGTGTCAGAAATACTGTGAGGATTATTCGTAATGTAGCCGAAGCTCTTTTTTCTCAAGGCCAACACACTGCTGTTGGATTGTGCCCCATTAGATTCTCCAGAGAAAAAGAAAACATAAAAAATTATCCCAAGTGGTAATATTCGGGAATTTGTTACTGTTTTCGGAACCAAACGCAAATCTGTCGGTTTAAAATAAAGCGTAAGGAAGCAGAAGCACTTGAGCAGTTAGTGTTGATAACCTACATTAAAGCATTAAAGCATAAAGCTTAATTAAACAAACAAGCGCCCATCCATCATTATAGCATTGTTAGTGAAGCAACAAAAGCAATAAATAGACAAAGTTGTACTCTTGTCTTTGATACCAAAATAAGGTGTTAGACAAAGTTTGCCACATCCGTTGTAGCAGCATTTGGCGTTTCCAAGACAATCTTGGTCTGATGAGCATTCCAAAAGGCATACTCCGAATTCTCCTATTTGTGGCATTGGACAAGAGCCGGGTTTGGCATTCGGAACCGGAGTCAATGTAGTAATCCGAGGTAGAGGGGGTAAAGTGGGGTAAGTAAATGGGCTGTCTAAATGAAGAATACATACTAATATTGTTAAAACGAACTCTGCAGTTTGCCTAAGCTGAAGCAATTAGTAAGTAATTAGCTGCAAAAAGTTAATGAAGCGTTACTTTTCCCCAAAGTGTTAGGTTATTGCATTTATTATCTACAACACAAATACAAGCATACATGTGTATACTATAGCATATTGCTATGCGTATTGTTATAGACGTATTGTTAAGCATATTGTTAAGCGTATTGTTAGCATATGTTAAACGTCTTGTTAGTTACAGATATTGCAGTTACAGCTAAACCTTAGTTTCCTAATTGTTAATTCTGATATGGCTGAGTATTCCATTTTTCAGGTAACCCTCAAGTGCGTATAGTAATTTTTTCGAATAAAATACAAAACTAAAATAACAAGGTGCAACTGCACAACAACATCTCAAAATGAACGTGACTGTTGTCAGTACTTCCATGATTTATACAAATCCTGGACTGCTACCACTAGAATTAAATCGTTTGCGTCACCATTACTGATTATTATACAAGTCCTGTGCCCATAATGTTATTACCACTTCGTTCCTTTAAATTATTTTCCATTAATAAACTAATCGGTTTTGTCATTCAATAATTCATTGAATTTTTTTCACAAAGTCTTGACTATGGTTACGCAAATCTTTTTTCACACAAGTTTTCTTTTAAGTCATTATTTTAGATTATCTTTACTGCCAACAAAAATAGTGAACAGTTCAAAAGTGTGTCAGCAGAGTTGCTGTAAAAATTGTTTCAAGGTCTCGCTCTCGCATCGCATCAAGCAAAATTAGAAATATTGCGCCTAGTTTCTACGAAATAAATGAAATTCTCACTATTGCCCGAACTGATAAGAAAACAAAACGGAATGAAAGTAATCATAGCAATTTTCAAATTTAGTGAAAGTTTATATTCTTGACACATTCATCAGATTCCGTATTATTTTACACATAACGTCATGAATGAAATGAAACAGCGTAGTAGACAGATGTAGTGTCCGTGTATCAAGTGGCCATTTGATATTTGAAGTCGCCAAAATTCAAAACCTCAAGCTAAAGATCTTGATTTTTGATTTTTATTTCAGCAACAAAACGAACACACAAGTTGGATAGTTTTGACTTTTGATATTTTGTCCGTTTCAAAATCAAAAATCAAACTGGACTCTGATTGGCTTGTGCCTCTGTGGCCTTATTGGCTGCCTTAAATACCACGTGACTTTGCCATGCTTTAGCGCTGCATGCTGATTGGCCGCGACTTATTGCTAAAATAAGCGGAAAACAATTCGTAATGCCGACAGACAGACGGGACCAGTAGGAATAGCGGACGCAGAACGAAGCTGACTGGAGGACTGAAAACGCACACTTGGGGTGTAGTATGCGGACAAAATGTGAAATCATGGCATAATAAGCGGACTAATTTTATCAGCTCACTGGTTCAGAATATAGCGAACCTACTTATTTTTTAATCCTACTAGAATTTTATTGATGATTAAAAATGATTAAATTAAATTAAATTAAAAAAATTTAAAACCCAAGATCAAGCAATAATTTGAAACAAAAATGTAGTTGATCAAATATATATCTTCGAAAAGTTAAGAATCCCCAGAACCCTAATAACTCCCTTGAAATAAGCTCCAAGAAAAGCAGTTAGCGCATCAAAGTGACTTTTACATGGACCCTATAAATATACTATATAAATTTCATTTATTTGCTTATTCAATTTCTACTCTATTATTTATTGAATAGTTCAAGATCTAAGATTGTTATTTGCATTTAATTTTTGATTCCACCAGCTATACTATAATTCCATTTATTAGCTCATTTTATTAACGGTTACTCTTCTAGGCACTTATTCCGTTTCCGCCTAGTAGACCCGATTTCTGGTTTCGTTTTCGCTTATTAGACTGCTTTCGCTTCTATTTCCGTTTTTAAGCCCTGATTTTGGCTACGTTTCCGCATCCACCTACTATACACACCCACTACAATTTAATACAGACACTTAATCATTTATTGGAATATCAGCTGTCGGCATTATGAATTGTCTTCCGCCTATTTTAGCAATAAGTCACGGCCAACTAGCATGCAGCGCTAAAGCATGGCAAAGTCACGTGGTATTTAACGCAGCAAATAAGGCCTCAGAGGCACAAGCCAATCAGAGTCCAGTTTGATTTTTGATTTTGAAACGGAGAAAATATCAAAAATTAAAACTGCCAACTTGTGTGTTTGTTTTGTTGCTGAAATAGGAATCAAAAAACAAGACGAGCTTGAGCTTGAGTTTTGAATTTTGGCGACCTCAAATATCAAATGGCCACTTGATACACGGACACTAATTCTTAGCAACCTTCAATTTGGTAATCTAGACTTAGACATCGCGTCGCGGATAAAAAGGGAAAGAATGTAAACTACATAGAAGTCAGCATGAACCACAGATCAATAAAAATAACTACGACAAAGATTTTTAGTGGCCTGCTAAGCTAATAGTTTACTTGCAGCAAGACTACATAATACATAAGAGTAATGACAGCTGTTATACTCTATGTATTCTAAGCGTGACACATCCTCTGCACGCTAACGGCTGACCCCCCACAAATTGGATACCAGTGACCCCCCCGCAAATTGGTACCCAGTGGAAACGGGGAGTACGCTCACTCGTTCTATGTTTGTGTGCAAAAGCTCGAAAACACTAGCACTACGTGCACGAGTTTTGTGTCTGCTTCGAGCTTTAGAACACAAACATAGCGGGCGAATTTGTGAAGGGTGTAATTTGCGGGGGGGGGGGTCAGCCGTTAGGAGGATGTGTCACGCTTATAATACATAGAGTATGACAGCTATCATTCTCTTATGTATTATGTACTCTTGCTTGCAGTCAAATCACGAACCTACCGCACCCACCAATAAGCGATATCCAGGTGCTTAATTTTTAAATGATCCTGATTAAATATCAACATTAAGTGGCAGGGTTAGTGTATCATAGGACTGTTTAGGCTCCATTCCTTTGTTCAGTTTCAAAAATTTTGCTTTCTCAACTCTCCGTTCAAACTCATGAAAGCGTAATTCACGATTTTTATAGTAACGAACAACGATCTTGAAGAGGAGCGGATGAGGAGGAGGAGTAACGAACACGAACGAGCGAGGACAGTGAAATTAATCTGAACTTACTGGTGCAATCAACGGGAGCTTTGTCTGCAGATCTTCTGGTATTGAGAATTTCCACTCCATCGTTATCAACACACCAGCATTCTCCGGTCACTTGGTGGCATTGCAGTGGTCGGAATTCACCACCTGCAGTACAGCGAGGAACGTAACCGCCAACAATCAATCCTGCGTTAGCTAGTAATGCAGCGTCTCTTTTTTGTTCGCATTCTGAAAAATAAGCATAATGATAATACATTCACTAATTCTGAATTCTAAATTCCGAATAATATCATAAAGCACGATGGGTGCAAAAGCTGAGGGTAATGCTAATCAACTATTGCTTATAAGAAAAATATAATATCAGACATTAATGTCTAGCATATTGCTAGAGAGAGAGAGACAGCATGTTGAATAATTCTAAATAGGCCACATGAGACGGTTACCGCTTGAAAAATATTACTGTCGCAAGGGTTTGTTTCTTTCTAATTTTCAACGTTAACATATCTATTTACATAGTTAACCTTGAATATAGCTTTGCATTGTATACTAATAGCACATCTATTTACGGTTAATTTCTTCTCGACTTCTTTTTTGCTGGTTTATAGCAGCCAAATTTATGCCGTTAAGCAATTTTTTCTTACTCGTCTTTCTTGGAGATGGCAACGTTGATTCGGCGATGATCTTCAGTCCACCAGTCGTGGAAGACGACGTGGTCGTTGTGGTGGTTGGAACGGTGGGTCGTTGTCTGAGTCCGTCATCTTTAGGAACAGTCCCTGTAACTATGGACTCGCCGGCACCATTACTGTTTAGGCAGAACTGTTCGCATTCCCAGGGATATCGATAGAGTCGAGGCTCAGTTTTGTCTCCTTTGCAGTGTCCAAAGGGATAGGATACGCACATAGTCATTTGATCAGCGACACGACGTACATAGTAGCGAAGGACAAACTGAGAGGGCATCATTCGCCCGGGGTTGTCCGGATCCGGACATTGGGCTCTGTAGGGCTGACGGGCACAGGGGTCAACTAGAATCAATAGAAAATAATCTGAGGATTAGTTGGATCAAGATAAAATATAACATCAATCCTAGTCTACTGTTAACCATATGTTTACATATACGCGTTTGAACTGTAACCCTCACCAGTGCATTTCATTATATATATAGTGCAATTATGCACTCTTGGTGAAACCAAGAGTTAATAATAGCAAGAGTACGGCACCGTACTCTTGCTAGTGCAATGGCGAACCAGTGCAATTGGCCTGTCATATGCTCGGCACATTAAGGCCGAAATCTCGGAGGGATCAGGGTTAACACTGTTAACCATGTGTTTATATAAGTTTGAACTTAAACGCATCTGATTGGCTAATCGCCTACCTTATGTCAAAATTACGTAAGGCCCCCCGAGATCTCGGGGCTCAGCTTAAGTTGTTAAGCGTGTGTGTGTATATGTAATTGAACTAAAATGCATTTGATTGGCTACTGA
>JASAND010013971.1:0-12403 GCA_030248195.1 Trissonchulus latispiculum
CGCTCACCTTTATGTTCAAATTTCCCTATTGCATATTATATCTGCTATCAGTATACAGTTTAAAATCAGTATTGGTATACATACACACGGTAAAAATGAACACAAATCCTGGAAAAGAAATACATTCTGAATATTTTGTTATAATAGTAATATGCGGAAAATGGTAAAAATATTGGTTGAATTCCTATCGTGGGTACAGGTAGTTAAAATTCAAAATGATGGATTTAAGGACCAGAGTTTGAGATCTGTTTACCCGCTTGATGCCTACCTTAAACTTCAACGTTACCTAATCCAATGCAGAGCACCAAAGTGTGCTACTGTTAACATACGGGTGGAAGCTCATGCATGGCACACCTGCTGGTCCCTAATCAACTCATGGACGTCATTCTAATGATTTTGCCAATTTCCGGAACCCTATAGGTCTGCAGTCTGCCGTTAATGAGAACACTTTACTATTATGTTAAAAAAATGAGAATTTAGTTTTTAGTGTAGTCCGGTTCCAGAGCCCTAACTGTGGCGTGGCTTCAAAAACGCCTCGCAGCATAAACTACAAATTGACGTAATTTAAGAATGGAAATTAGGCAGTAGCTCACAAGAGTGTTAGGCTGACCTGGAAATAAACAAAAGAACACTACTTATCTGATGGAAAGTAAGCGTCACTTACTTTGTCCATAAGAACCGCTTAAGGTGCTGGTATCATTTTGTGCAGTGCTTTTGTGGTGACTTTTCGAAACGCTATAACTTTCGCAATTTTGCGAGTTGGAAAGAGCTTGATACATCGTTTTAAAGCTTATAATCTGTACCTTAACATGAGCTTACGCAACTAGCAAAATTGGCAAAAAATTGCAAAAACCTTCCGACATGCTGACATCTGTCAGACTGAATATAGACCAAAGATTTTTGAACATCGATTTTCTCAAAAAAAAACTGTAAAACCGGCCAAAACTTTTTTCTTGTGCCATGATATGAAGAACATGTGGGCCGAGGGACATTTTTTTGGATTTGGCTCAACAAGTCTCAGTACTCCAGAAAATCCGGCAAATGAGCGATGACACGAAATTTCGCCAAATTTCTATTCGGTTTTTCTCACAACTGGAGGTGTTTCAGCTCAAACCAAGAAAAATGTCCCTCCGCAATAGGGCGAATTTTCATTCAGCCAAAAATCACGCGAATCCATTGGGCAGTTTTTGAGAAATCAATGTTCAAAACAAAATAATCGCAATTTTGCCAAAATGGTTTTTCGGCGAATTCTCTAGCTTAAAGCAACGAACTCCAGCGAATAGGTATTGATAAAATGCGCAATTGGACAGTGTATCGATTGAGTATAAATAAGCCGAAATTGACAGTAAGATTTGGCAGTAATTTTGAAAAAACTGATTTCGTCAAAAATGGCCATTTTTTGACCCAAAAATCGTTTTTGGTTTATATCTGCCTTAACCACTAGAGGTAGCTCAAAACTTGTAAAAGGAAAAATGTTCATTTTCGTGCCCTCTTTCCAGCCATAACAACCAATCCGGTGTAGCGACTATGTACTGAGAGAATAAGGGCGAAAACCAAAACTTTCTTATCTTTGCACCTAAAAATCCGGGACTGGTCCCAGGATGTTAAAGAGCACGAAAATAAGGTATTTGGAAAGTTCCATCCACTTTCATAAAGAATTGAAGCTTGTAGGGTCGAATTTACACAAAGCGATACCAGCACCTTAAGGCAATAAAATTCGAAGAACTTAAGATTAAAAGCAGACCAGATTCAGTCACGATTTTTAACTCTTTGTATTTCTATAGTTTAGAAACGCGATCAGAGTTGACCCAAGTCTTTACTAGCAGTCACCGTTTGCCAAAAAGTAAAACTTAACTATTGACGTGAATTAATATAGCTATGGCTTAATTCAATAGTTGGTTAAAATAATAAGTCTTGCTGCGCTAGTATTATAAAATTCCAGAACTGCAAAATTAGGATTCAGAAATTTGCTACAAAATAAATTTTCTTGAAGCTGTTCCAAATAGTTTTGTGTGGTATAAAGAAAGTAAACAGTACTAAGTTTTAGTTGCCTTGTGTCATGACAGTTCAGTTGTCCATAAAAAACAATTGAAGTTGAAAAGCTGTGCCAAGTCTCTCTCTAGTGAACTGAGGAAAAAGAAGTTTGCCTCAAGTCTAAATAAAGTAATTAAGCTTTAGACTAAATAAGGTTCCACCATATGAAGCTTCAGGCATGGTGGATGCATTTTAATTTAACCAATATGCAAACGTTGCCCGAGTGTCAAGGGATTGATGAAATATTAATCACACTGCGGAATAATTGAACTCTAGACATCAGAACACCTACTAACTAATAGTTGAGCTTATAAATTCAGCAATAAATGAAAGTTATTAGTGAACTGGCAGGATCACTGTGCATCACACCTGGGTAATTCCAGAAGGGATGGCGTGGGATCCGACTCCAATTCCGCCCAGGACGCACCGAGTATTAGTACTAAATTACTCGCCGGATTGAAAAATGATGCCACAAATGACAACAGGTTTACGCAACCAATCAAATATCACGGTGCTATTCAAAGATGCACTAAAATTCCCCCTTCTCCTCCACGAAACACCTGGCCCTGCAGTGCATTAATGACTGAGATAAGCTTATGTTTGTTATGCCCTGCCCATAAAATTGATTTCGTGCCTTGTCAAAGTCAATTTTCTTATTTGATCCACGGGCTGATTCTACATATCATCAGCCATTAGTTAGATACATGAATGCTCATGCTCATGCTCATGCTCATGCTCATGCTCATGCTCGTGAATTTGTGATTTGTGGCCAAAAGTAGTCAAAATTTGAGTTTACTTACTATTGATGGTTGACTCTAACAATAAGATGCAAGTAAACTACGGTCAAGTTACTATGGACTATTGAGCTATGCAAAACGATATCATGACAACGACATCATTATCAGGTTATCATCGTTCTCGAATATTCTTTTCTACACGAAAGCATTTATTCAACAAGAAAAACAAAATTTGGAAAAGGTATAAACAAACAACTCTTGAGGAATGTTGGATGGGGTCCGAAGGCGGAAAACGTGGTGATGTCTTCAAGATGAAGTGCACTTCTGACGGAAAGAGCTCACTCTTAGGCTGTTTTGTCCGAAAATTAGTTAACCACCTGTAAGACTCAGCTCCTGATTAACACCTACCTACCAGTCACACTTCAACGTTTGTCTTACAAACCAGCTAACGCTACTCAAAATCTAATATTATCGTATTATTATTATTATTATTCTTATTTTATAATATATATATGTTACGTACCGTATGAGATTTTGTACCGTATCATACGGTACGGCAATTTACGTACCGTATTAAACGGTACGTACCGTATAAAACGGTACAACATTTTCTCTACCATATTAAACGGTACGTCCCGTATTATATTGTATGGTTAGTTTTTGTACCGTATTGGCAAAGAACTGAATCTAGTCTGCAAGACTAAAAAAGATTATTATTATTTCTATGCCACATAAAATACTGAACTTCTAATTCTATTAATTGGGTTGCTGATATTTAACACTATTAAATATTCTCAACATTTAAAGTGAACATGGATGAACTTAACTTTTGAAAGTCAACGTTTTTACACAAAAAGAACGACAAGTCGGCCCCTAAAAGGAGCATCATCCCGACGTTGACTTTAGCAAACTGTCTATTGCAGCCTGATTTGTATCGGCAGCATAAGGTTAGTTGGGTGCCTTCACCTTTTGCGCTTGTAGGCAAAAACTGTAGTTCTGCCAAGTCCTTATGTGTGCGTGTGAGGTGAACTCCAGGGGCCGATGCTATCAAAAGAGGGTTGAGCTCAACTGGGGTTGAACCCATTTTTGTGTTCAACGCTTAAATTTTGGCGTTGGCTATAAACCCCGGTGTTCAACCCAGTGTCATCAAATATTTTGGGGTTGACTTGTCTTGGCCCGTAATAGTTTACTTCTAACTCTACCCTGTTTTCAAACTCAACCCTATTACATATTTGAACCCGGCTTTATTCAACCTAGTTTTGATAACACAAATATTACACACGTTTTCAACCCAATCACAACCCGGGTTGAACGTTCAATCCCGGTTGAGATACTTGATAACACATACCCCTGGGGCCAGTGTTATCAAAATTGAGTTGAGTTCAACCCGCGTTGAACCCTGAACCCATTTTTGGATTCAACCCTGAAATTTTTGGGTTGGCTAAATCCCGGTGCTCAACCCAATGTTGTCAAATATTTTGTGGTTGCCTTATCCTTTCCAGCGTTAATTCTGTTCTAACTCAACCCAAATTTCAAACTCAACCCTGTTTTTTCAGCCCAGGTTGATTCAACCCGGTTTTGATAACACCGGGGTCATAATTTTCAACCAAATCTCAACCTAGGGCCTTTTCAAGAAAGGGTAGAGTAGAGTTAAAATTAACTCGATCCTGTTCATGAAAGAGTTAAAACAGGAAAACTCAAGCTTGAATGGAGTTAAAGCTAGTTCAAACAGTCAATTTTAACTCTACTCTACTCTACTCTACTCTACCCTTTCTTGAAAAGGCCCCCAGATTGGTTTTCTACCCTGGTTGAGATGCTTGATAACATCGGTCCCTTAACTTTCTGAACTCGCCCCCGAAGGGTGTCAAACTCACACAGAATCCGGTTTTGGTTGTTTGGGCAATCCGGTTTTTCGGCTGCCTCTACTTGTCGATTTACTCCCACAATCCTGCAAATGTCCTCTAAAGCCTGCCAACTGGCCGCAGTTTTTGTAGTTTCGGTGCGCTCTTGATTGTAATCTAATGAAATTTACTCATATTATGTAGCACGGCCACGGCATGGAGAAAAGGACAAGCTCTTTCAACGCTTTCCACAATCAAATATTTAATAAATAAAATGTAATCCATTGTGTTGTTTTACTTTGAAAACTTTTGAGAAAACAAAGCCTACGGCGACAACCTCTTTTTCGTTGAAAAGCATGTTAAGTGTATTCGATTGCGATGTTGCAAGATTTTCTAGCAGTAATTTCTTTTCTGATTTAGAAGGCTGTAGCGGGGCTAGTATTTCAACCTACGTACTAACACCGTTACCACGCCCAGACGTAGCGGACGCGGAGACCGTGGCACAGATGGATAACTGACCGACTACAGGAGACGGTCGGGACAGCCTCGCCAGACAATATATGCAGGGGTAATTCCAATCCTAAGGGCGAGATGACTCGCACTCTCACTCACTCAGAATGAACTACCTACCTAGCAGGAGCTCAGAAAGACTTAGCCTAGCTAAATACACTTTAATAAGAACAGAACAACGAGTTATAGTAATATAACAATACAATAAAATACAGGGATGATCCCTCAGACAGACACAAACAAACAAGCTACAAACACGGACTTACAGTTACAGCGGCTGACTGGGGTCAGCCAACGTACCACGCTCTGGGGAGAGCAGAGAGAGAGACACAGTAATATACAGCAAATAGGGGGAAGAGTAGTAGAATTAGACACGACTGTACAGGGAGGCAGAAATAACAATAATGAAGGGGGGAAGCGAGTGTTGGGTTGGACCCTCCCACGAGCGCCCCCTAGTGAGAATTTCCCCCAAATCACGTAGCTCCCAAAGTCACGAGGGGGGGAACCCACCCAATCCCACGCATACACGTTGGGGGAGCTACGTGACTTGCAAACGTGTCCCAGCCCACTTGATGATGTTATGAGAAGCCAGGCGGGTAGCTAGCCTAGCTACTCACCAGCAACGGAAAGGTTGATCATGCCAACCTTGATCCGTTACATCTCCCCAGGGCTCGCCATCCGAACTCCCGAGAGGATCACTGTACAAATGGCGAACTGGTACGTGAGCTGAACTCTCAACAAGTACATACAGTACAGAGCAATGATGCTACTAGTACAATGCAACTGCAAGTCATAAGCCATAAGCTCATAGTCCAACAAGTGTAGAAAAAACACAAAAAACAAGTGATTAAATACTACATAGCACAGAGATTATGCATATACTAGGCGCTATGAAGCACTAGTAACAGTCAAAAATTAAAGCACAAAGTGACAAAGATTAAGCATAAGTATTTGTTAAAGAAAAATACACGTATTAAAATAGAACCGTATTAATGAAACTGGGCTTGTAAGTAACTTAATATGAAAATACAAATGACTTTCCAAACGTAACTCATGGGAAAGAGGAGTTACCCTCCTTTGGAATGTATAGTCAAACGAGTGTGTTAATAAATGTTAACAAAGAATAAAAGTTGAACTTTCAGATAAAATATTAATTAAATTTAAGTTAAACCAAGCTGAGCTAGGGTTTATCAGGCCGTCGCTCAACAAGGCAAACTGCCTATGATAATAATAATCATAATAATAAAGTAACCATAGAAAAAAGAGGGGGGGGGAGAGAGAGGGAGAAAGTAGGGGGTTAACATTTATTAACACACTCGTTTGACTATACATTCCAAAGGAGGGTAACTCCTCTTTCCCATGAGTTACGTTTGGAAAGTCATTTGTATTTTCATATTAAGTTACTTAATAATCCCAGTTTACTTAATACGGTTCTAGTTTAATACGTGTATTTTTCTTTAACAAATACTTATGCCTACTTTTTGTGCTTTAATTTTTGACTGTTACTAGTGCTTCATAGCGCTTAGTATATGCATAATCTTTGTATTATGTAGTATTTAATCATTTGTTTTTGTTTTTTCTACACTTGTTAATTTGGACTATGAGCTTATGGCTTATGACTTGCAGTTGCATTGTACTAGTAGCATCATTGCTCTGTACTGTATGTACTTGTTGAGAGTTCAGCTCACGTACCAGTTCGCCATTTGTACAGTGATCCTCTCGGGAGTTCGGATGGCGAGCCCTGGGGAGATGTAACGGATCAAGGTTGGCATGATCAACCTTTCCGTTGCTGGTGAGTAGCTAGGCTAGCTACCCGCCTGGCTTCTCATAACATCATCAAGTGGGCTGGGACACGTTTGCAAGTCACGTAGCTCCCCCAACGTGTATGCGTGGGATTGGGTGGGTTCCCCCCCTCGTGACTTTGGGAGCTACGTGATTTGGGGGAAATTCTCACTAGGGGGCGCTCGTGGGAGGGTCCAACCCAACACTCGCTTCCCCCCTTCATTATTGTTATTTCTGCCTCCCTGTACAGTCGTGTCTAATTCTACTACTCTTCCCCCTATTTGCTGTATATTACTGTGTCTCTCTCTCTGCTCTCCCCAGAGCGTGGTACGTTGGCTGACCCCAGTCAGCCGCTGTAACTGTAAGTCCGTGTTTGTAGTTTGTTTGTTTGTGTGTGTTTGAGGGTTCAACCCAGTATTTTATTGTATTGTTATATCATTATAACTTGTTGTTCTGTTCTTATTAAAGTGTATTTAGCTAGGCTAAGTCTTTCTGAGCTCCTGCTAGGTAGGTAGTTCATTCTTAAGTGAGTGAGAGTGCGAGTCATCTCGCCCTTAGGATCGGAATTACCACTGTTGGCAAGCTTCTCCCTGTAGTCGATGGTATCCATCTGTGCCGCGGTCTCCACGTCTACGTCTGGGCGTGGTAACGGTGTTAGTACGTAGGTTGAAATACTAGCCTACCGCTACAGCCTTCTAAATCAGAAAAGGAAATTACTGCTAGAAAATCAACATCGCAATCGAATACACTTAACATGCTTTTCAACGAAAAAGAGGTTGTCGCCGTAGGCTTTGTTTTCTCAAAAGTTTTCAAAGTAAAACAACACAATGGATTACATTTTATTTATTAAATATTTGATTGTGGAAAGCGTTGAAAGAGCTTGTCCTTTCTCCATGTATGCTACATAATATGAGTAAATTTCATTAGATTACAATCAAGAGCGCACCGAAACTACAAAAACTGCGGCCAGTTGGCAGGCTTTAGAGGACATTTGCAGGATTGTGGAAGTAAATCGACAAGTAGAGGTCAGCCGAAAAACCGGATTGCCCAAACAACCAAAACCGGATTCTGTGAGTTTGACACCCTTCGGGGGCGAGTTCAGAAAGTTAAGGGACCGATGTTATCAAGCATCTCAACCAGGGTAGAAAACCAATCTGGGGGCCTTTTCAAGAAAGGGTAGAGTAGGAGTAGTTAGAGTAGAGTTAAAATTGACTGTTTGAACTAGCTTTAACTCCATTCAAGCTTGAGTTTTCCTGTTTTAACTCTTTTCATGAACAGGATCGAGTTAATTTTAACTCTACTCTACCCTTTCAGAAAAGGCCCTAGGTTGAGATTGGGTTGAAAATTATGACCCCGGTGTTATCAAACCGGGTTGAATCAACCTCCGCTGAAAAAACAGGGTTGAGTTTGAAATTTGGGTTGAGTTAGAACAGAATTAACGCTGGAAAGGATAAGTCAACCACAAAATATTTGACAACATTGGGTTGAGCACCGGGATTTAGCCAACCCAAAAATTTCAGGGTTCAACGCGGGTTCAAAAATGGGTTCAGGGTTCAACGCGGGTTGAACTCAACTCAATTTTGATAACACTGGCCCCAGGGGTATGTGTTATCAAGTATCTCAACCGGGATTGAACGTTCAACCCGGGTTGTGATTGGGTTGAAAACGTGTGTAATATTTGTGTTATCAAAACTAGGTTGAATAAAGCCGGGTTCAAATATGTAATAGGGTTGAGTTTGAAAACAGGGTAGAGTTAGAAGTAAACTATTACGGGCCAAGACAAGTCAACCCCAAAATATTTGATGACACTGGGTTGAACACCGGGGTTTATAGCCAACGCCAAAATTTAAGCGTTGAACACAAAAATGGGTTCAACCCCAGTTGAGCTCAACCCTCTTTTGATAGCATCGGCCCCTGGAGTTCACCTTACACGCACACATAAGGACTTGGCAGAACTACAGTTTTTGCCTACAAGCGCAAAAGGTGAAGGCACCCAACTAACCTTATGCTGCCGATACAAATCAGGTTTGCTAAAGTCAACGTCGGGATGATGCTCCTTTTAGGGGCCGACTTGTCGTTCTTTTTGTGTAAAAACCTTGACTTTCAAAAGTTAAGTTCATCCATGTTCACTTTTTATGTTGAGAATATTTAATAGTGTTAAATATCAGCAACCCAATTAATAGAATTAGAAGTTCAGAATTTTATGTGGCATAGAAATACATAATAATAATCTTTTTTTTAGTCTTGCAGACTAGATTCAGTTCTTTTACAGAATACTGCAATTAAAAACTAACCATACAATATAATACGGGACGTACCGTTTAATATGGTAGAGAAAATGTTGTACCGTTTTATGCAGTATGTACCGTTCTAATACGGTACGTAAATTGCCGTACCGTATGATACGGTACAAATCTCATACAGTACGTAACATATATATATTATAAAATAAGAATAATTGTAATACGATAATATTAGATTTTGAGTAGCGTTAGCTGGTTTGTAAGACAAACGTTGAAGTGTGACTGGTAGGTGGGTGTTAATCAGAGACTGAGTCACAGGTGGTTAACTTTTAATTTTTCCGGACAAAATAGCCTAAGAGTGAGCTCTTTCCGTCAGAAGTGCACTTCATCTTGAAGACATCACCACGTTTTCCGCCTTCGGACCCCATCCAACATTCCTCAAGAGTTGTTTGTTTCCACCTTTTCCAAATTTTGTTTTTCTTGTTGAATAAATGCTTTCGTGTAGAAAAGAATATTCGAGAACGATGATAACCTGATAATGATGTCGTTGTCATGATATCGTTTTGCATAGCTCAATAATCCATAGTAACTTGACCGTAGTTTACTTGCATCTTATTGTTAGAGTCAATCATCAATAGTAAGTAAACTCAAATTTGACTACTTTTGGCCACAAATCACAAATTCACGAGCATGAGCATGAGCATGAGATCATGAGCATGAGCATGAGCATTCATGTATCTAACTAATGGCTGATGATATGTAGAATCAGCCCGTGGATCAAATAAGAAAATTGACTTTGACAAGGCACGAAATCAATTTTATGGGCAGGACATAACAAACATAAGCTTATCTCAGTCATTAATGCACTGCAGGGCCAGGTGTTTCGTGGAGGAGAAGGGGGAATTTTAGTGCATCTTTGAATAGCACCGTGATATTTGATTGGTTGCGTAAACCTGTTGTCATTTGTGGCATCATTTTTCAATCCGGCGAGTAATTTAGTACAATAATACTCGGTGCGTCCCTGTAAGGCGGAATTTAAGGTCGGATCCCACGCCATCCCTTCTGGAATTACCCAGGTGTGATGCACAGTGATCCTGCCAGTTCACTAATAACTTTCATTGTGCTGAATTTATAGCTCAACTATTAGTTAGTGGGTGTTCTGATGTCTAGAGTTCAATTATTCCGCAGTCGTGATTAATATTTCATCAATCCCTTGACACTCAGGCAACGTTTGCATATTAAGGGACATTAGATTAAAATGCATCCACAAGCCTGAAGCCTATATGGTGGGACCTTATTTAGTCTAAAGCTTAATTACTTTTTATTTAGACTTGAGGCAAGCTTGTTTTTCCTCAGTTCACTAGAGAGGAACTTGGCACAGCTTTTCAACTTCAATTGTTTTTTATGGACAACTGAACTGTCATGACACAAGGCAACTAAAACTTAGTACTGTTTACTTTCTTTATACCACACAAAACTATTTGGAACAGCTTCAAGAAAATTTATTTTGTAGCAAATTTCTGAATCCTAATTTTGCAGTTCTGGAATTTTATAATACTAGCGCAGCAAGACTTATTATTTTGACTATTGAATTAAGCCATAGCTATTAATTCACAGCAATAGTTAAGTTTTACTTTTTGGCAAACGGTGACTGCTAGCAAAGACCTGGGTCAACTCTGATCGCGTTTCTAAACTATAGAAATACAAAGAGTTAAAAATCGTGACTGAATCTGGTCTGCTCTTAATCTTAAGTTCTTCGAATTTTATTGCCTTAAGGTGCTCGGGTATCGCTTTGTGTAAATTCAACCCTACAAGCTTCAATTCTTTATCCCCTTGGATGGAACTTTCCAAATACCTTATTTTCGTGCTCTTTAACATCCTGGGACCAGTCCCGGATTTTTAGGTGCAAAGATAAGAAAGTTTTGGTTTTCGCCCTTATTCTCTCAGTACATAGTCACCGGGATTGGTTTGTTATGGCTGGAAAGAGGGCACGAAAATGAACATTTTTTCCTTTTACAAGTTTTGAGCTACCTCTAGTGGTTAAGGCAGTATAAACCAAAAACGATTTTGGGTCAAAAAATGGCCATTTTTGACGAAATCAGTTTTTTCAAAATTACTGCCAAATCATACTGTCAATTTCGGCTTATTTATACTCAATCGATACACTGTCCAATTGCGCATTTTATCAATACCTATTCGCTGGAGTTCGTTGCTTTAAGCTAGAGAATTCGCCGAAAAACCATTTGTAAAAATTGCGATTATTTTGTTTTGAACATTGATTTCTCAAAAACTGCCCAATGGATTCGCGTGATTTTTGGCTGAATGAAAATTCGCCCTATTGCGGAGGACATTTTTCTTGGTTTGAGCTGAAACACCTCCAGTTGTGAGAAAACTGAATAGAAATTTTACGAAATTTCGTGTCATCGCTCATTTGCCGGATTTTCTGGAGTACTGAGACTTGTTGAGCCAAATCCAAAAAAATGTCCCTCGGCCCACATGTTCTTCATATCATGGCACAAGAAAAAAGTTTTGGCCGGTTTTACAGTTTTTTTTTGAGAAATCGATGTTCAAAAATCTTTGGTCTATATTCAGTCTGACAGATGTCAACTATGTCGGAATTTTGGAGGTTTTTGCCAATTTTTGCTAGTTGCGTAAGCTCATGTTAAGGTACAGATTATAAGCTTTAAAACGATGTATCAAGCTCTTTCCAACTCGCAAAATTGCGAAAGTTATAGCGTTTCGAAAAGTCACCACAAAAGCACTGCACAAAATGATACCAGCACCTTAAGCGGTTCTTATGGACAAAGTAAGTGACGTCCCCTTTCCATCAGATAAGTAGTGTTTGCTTATTTCCAAGGTCAGCCTAACACTCTTGTGAGCTACTGCCTAATTTCCATTCTTAAATTACGTCAATTTGTAGTTTATGCTGCGGGGCGTTTTTGAAGCCACGCCACAGTTAGGGCTCTGGAACCGGACTACACTAAAAACTAAATTCTCATTTTTTAACATAATAGTAAAGTGTTCTCATTAACGGCAGACTGCAGACCTATAGGGTTCCGAAAATTGGCAAAATCATTAGAATGACGTCCATGAGTTGATTAGGGACCAGCAGGTGTGCCATGCATGAGCTTCCACCCGTATGTTAACAGTAGCACACTTTGGTGCTCTGCATTGGATAGGTAACGTTGAAGTTTAAGGTAGGCATCAAGCGGGTAAACAGATTTTTTTCTCTGGTCCTTAAATCCATCATTTTGAA